>CM019178.2:17536571-17627522 GCA_009739505.2 Apolygus lucorum | reverse complement strand
GGTAGCGTTTATTAGATGAACTTTCATCAACATCTATAGCATTTGGGCTTGAGATGTTGCCAATACTGGCCACCAGAGTGTAAAGACGTTGAATGAGTGTAAAGACGGAACGAATGGAAGTTGGACATAATGACGTATCGGGGCAATAGAAGCGTTGAATAACAACCACTCCCGCGCTTGCTATCAGTAGATTCCCGCCTTCAGTATCTTTATCAGTGTCAGTTATTTTAATTCCTTTATTTTGTTCTTATATTTTGCTGATTCCTGTGGTTTGTTTCGAGTTTTCCGGTTCCCTTCGTTTTATTTTGCTGAATATTTTTCATCACCTACCTATTGAGTTATTACACATCACCCACTTCGAGCCGCAACGAGCGCAATAACTCCAGTATTTCTCCAGACTCAAGTACCTTCCTTGATGTAACCTAGTAAACACATTGGCCGCCGCCTTGTTTTAAACGGTAGGAATGTACCTACTTCCATCATTTTAAATGATTACCGATGGATGTAAATCGAAGATGAGGGCCCCCAATGTCACCTCAATATAAATTTATTTTGGTCGAAACTGGTTCTTTTTGTATAATGTCAGTTTGTATAATTCGTCCATGTATGGTTAAATAGAAACAACCAAAGAATGTAGGTTTGCACTATTCTATTATTGAAAAACCATCATTCATTTTAAATTAACGTTTTGAACTTATTTGTATGACGGGAAACTCGAGGCGAGTGGTCAATCTAGTCGAGCACTGGACGACTCGGGGCTTGGAAAGGCGGAAACTCAGTAACGTACATCACCTTGGAATGTGGAATCCGATCCAGTATTTCGACTCGGACGTCGTCGTCGTCATCGTCTGACGAGTCAAAAACAATCCGAAATGGAAAATAATTCGCAATTTCATTTCGAAAGAATCACAAATCAATGCGCGGCCATATTGAATTGGTAGTTGAACGAGTAAGCTAGTTTATTCGGCCGACTTTCGACCGTTTAAACTCGAACCCCCCCGAGATGGAGTTTTAAACTCGTAAATCGCTATGGTGTGAAAGACGATTATTACTAAACGTCGATTATCTCTCGCCGCTTTTGGTTTAAACTCGTTTCGAATGTTTGGTGAAAGCGGGGCATTAGCTTGATAAAATGTTACTGATGATGTCATCGCTGCCGTTATGTGATTAGAGTCGATCGATTCGTTGTCTTCCACAGTTGGGTCCTCCAGAAGCTTTTCCCCAGGAAAAACCAACGGAAACAAAAACCGAGCGGGGAGCGGGCGAAGCGCCAAAGCGCGCGAGTCCCCCAGTTCCGACCGGGCGACGACAGGCTGCTCGTCAGCTCCTCACATCTCTACAGCACCTTCCGAGACCTGCGCTTCTTTCGAATATTCGAGGAACAAGAGACTGAAAAAGAACAACTCTCTGGAAAAAGCACCGTCTACCAGGTTCGTACTCAGTTAGGTATTTCTACGTATTTATGAGGCCTACACTAGATACATAAATTCCAGGTCAATGGGGTATTTCGGTCAATTTTTTTTATTTATTTTTTTCAAAAGAGTAAGGCTCAGGAATAACGGTAATTGGGTCTGTTCGTCGAGAAATGTTTTTAAAAAATCAGAGAAGCTAAGGAAAGTTGACGATTTGAATGGTGTGACGTAGCTAGCCAATCGTGACGTAGCTAGCCAACTGTCTTTGAAAAAAGTATCCATGCACAGAAACCCTTGGAGGACCTCTTGGATACTACAAAATACTACTCACACACGCGCGCGGTGTAATAAGTGTGCATTTATAGCGGCCCGCCTTTTTTCAAACGTGTGATTTCTTTAATTAATTTTTCCACCACATGTTATAGTATCATTGGGCTTAAAGTTGGAGTTTATAGGTTTCAAGGGTGCTGAATCCAAATTGAGGTCAAAAACCTGAATTTCCGACCCACCGAAATACCCCATTGGGACCTTTTCCACCCAGAATGAAATCTCCAAATCAAATTAATTTTTTTCCAGATCAAATTGAATCATTTCCGATTCATTTGAAACCTATTCCAACACACGAAACCTTGCGAATCTTGGGGTTGATAGAAATTGGTTTATTGCTTCTCAGTACCTTGATCTCGGCATAGAGAACATGTTTCCGTTAGGGAAGTACCTACTGAGCCACCAACAAGAATGACCAATAATACGGGAGTCACCTGTAGGCCCGATGTCTCTTTATGGCTCACGAGTTCTAGCATTCCTTCTCTAAGGCTGTAGTTCATTTCCTTATCTGTGGTAAGCGGCCGGATGGCAGAAAGTACTTGCATCTATGTGTGTGATGGCGTCGCCTAAGTATTTGCAATCTTTTTTCAAATATTGTATATTGAGCGTAAGTCCACAAAAAATCGGGTTTTTAAAAAAAAAATTTTTTGTTCTTCAATTTTGTTCTTAAATTCGTTTGTTTGCAATTAAAGGGCATGTGAATGACGTCTCTAACATAATAGAAATCGCCCTTGAAAATCCCAGCTTCTTTAAAAGGGCGTGAGTCTGGATTTACGCCCCTACAAAAGAAAATGGAACCGCACTCTGTCGGAGAACTGAGTGCATCATAGCTTCCTTCCGTAATACATCAGCACCATAGCTTCCTCCCGCGGGACAGACATTCGCCCTACCCAGCGGAAATGTCTTGATCAACTGTTGTATGTTAAACAGGGGACTGTATGCCAAATTTAAGGAAAGAGCGGTTTTCATGAAAGCGAAAATTAGGAGCGTGAGTACGAGAGTAGAGGGGTTTGCAAGTATTTATTCGGTTTCTCGATAATTAAAAGGAGTAAATGAAAAATTAGGTCGCAAAGTATTACATATAGGTTGTGATGAGGAATACCTTGTTGAACTACGGTGATCCCGTTGAGAAGGGCCCTTCTGCTGGTAGGTACTCGAGCTGCGAGCCAGGAAGTTGGGCGCCCGGTTCCGCTCAGTCCGAAACTCGCCGTTGTTGTCAACGATGTGAAAACCAAAAAGGCACTACTTTGCGTTTAAAGCTAATGTTTGAAATGCGACTCAAATAATTAATTGAAAAACTGAATAAAAACTGGAAATATGCAAGCGGGGGAGCGATAAATGCCGGGTGACGCGCGTGGTCTCAAGAGAAAGTTGTGACTGACTGGCTAGTGGGAAGAATAGAACCTGATACCACCTGACTGAACTTGATAAGATGACGGGTTGAAAGGTGAGGCGCACGGTATCTAAGAGATGTTAGGTAATTATTTACTTCGGAGAGTTCACTCCACGAAACAGTTAGGAAGAATTATTGGATTGAACAACTGTAAGAAGATTGGTGGTAGTCAGAAGATCAAGCAGCATATTCCAGAAGAGCGTGTTTCGTCAGCTATGTTTATGTTTTGACGAATGAGCAACAAAACAAGCTTTCCCAGAACAAATAAAAGTGATTTATGAAGAAGTTTCAGTGTTTTGCTTCTTTCAAGTTTCTTCAAACTTTTCAACTGTGGCTTCCGAGTCTTCCAAGGTAATGGAAGCTTTGATTGTTTTCACATTTCAAGGTTTTAAAAAAAATATTCTTCAAAATCAGATTTTCCGCTCGCGTTATATTTTAGAGATGTAAGGTCGAAAACATGAAAAAAATCTTAACACGTTCCACGAGGATTGCCTACCGGCAAACAAAATCCCACCTCCTGAGCGGCTGACGTTTCGAACGCTTTCTATACGTTGTATGAACTACTAATTTCGGGAGAAATTGCAACCTGTTGTACCCAGAATGCAACCTAGTGGGGAACGGGTATTACTAAACGAAATCACATGGAGAAATCCTGTTGAAAAAAAATTACCAATTGGTTCAACTAAGAAGAAACAGATGGCAGTAGAGCGGCGAAAAAGTGCCAACCAGTAGGCACCCTGCGCTGTCGGGAAGACCACCCTGTTTGGGATCCGCGTTGGTGATGAAATAGCCGTTTTGGGACCCGCGTGGAAAGTGTTAAAGTGAAATAACTTAAAAACAAAGCCTTCAAATAGATTGCTAAGCATTTTTTTTTGTTGCAAATTAGCAAGTAAAATCGAACTCTGCCCTGTGACACCCTGTATACCAGATTTCTACGAAAATTCGCTCATTAACTCATGCTGCACGAATGGACTTTTCACTTGCAGATCGGCCCCGACTCCTCCAAAAAGGACAACTCCTCTCAAACGGACTTGAAAATGTCCACCCCCGAGTCCCGAGCAGGACTTCGAGAAGCAGATCCGCTGGTTGATCGAAGAGCAGAGCAACCTGGCGGGCGAACTCTCGAAACAACAGGCGAGCGATAAGCCCCACGAGACGGCCTCGCTGCCCAGGTACGTATCGGCCCTCCGTATCCCCTGTCGCGCGCATCGTCGACATTGCCACCTACCAACAACACCTTTTAGGCATTGTCTCACGCCATCCACGACATGTAAGTTTTTTCTTTCGTTTTTAATTTACGTTTTTCCTACGTTTCTCCTCCTACTTCATAACCTAATTCGTTCTTTTTTTTATTTTTCCACACTGGCACCTCTCAGAACGATGGATTATAAAACCACAGGACAAACCACGCCGCTATTTCCATAACATATTGCGCCCAACTAAATGAGATGAACTGATTTTCCAATTTGAGCTGAAAACCCACAATTGTTGTGTCTGCTTGAACCAGTAATCCATTATTTCTCAGTTCTGCCTCATGTTGGCCTTTTTTGAGGTCCAACTGTACCATAAAATGATTTTAATCAGCGTTCAACATCATTTAGTTCGGCGTTATATTATTAAATGTTGTGTCTTATTTACTTTTGTAAATATTATTGTGCTATTGTAAATACGGATCTAGTATTTGACAAAAGTTATCGATGTGAAGATACGTTATAATTAGTAAAACTCTAACGCAAGAGGGACTAGAACTAGAATCTCCCTCTTCAGAGTCCCTCCTGACCAGCCTGAGGTCCGCCAGCCAGTCCTCGAGTGGTTCCATTGTTTAGCAGAACGAAGGGATGAGAGTAAACGAGTCGTGGTCTTGTTGCCGGCTTGCAAATGCAATTAGTTACTAACGTGATCGTGAATATCGTAGTACATCCTCTGTGGGTTCTAGAATTGAAAATATTCGTATATTCCAATAACGTCAGCAGCGGAGATGGAGGGCAGGAATCTTGGTGAAGAACTTTTATCCCTGATGAGAACTCTAGCAGCATCTCAGGGATTCGAGGTTGTTGTATCCGGTTGATTCACTTTTATGTTTTTGGCAGTTGTATAGAACATGATCGTGAATCACTTTCAATTTTTCTAGCGAAACTAAAAAAGTCTGCCTAGTGGGTGTGGCACATAGCTTCCTCGTATCCATAACCCGATTATACAGGGTGTAACGGTTAAGGTCGTTCAACCGGCCAGGGTTCGATTCTACAACTAATTTGTGACTTTTTTTGTCTCTTGACTTTTTTTTCTTAACCCCCTTAAAATCGGACTTTTTTCACTTTTAAGATTTTTTTCGTATTTTCGACTTTACGACGCCATCAAAACAGCCATAACTCCCTTGTTTTTCAGTTAAAATTAAAATGTAATTATACCGTTGGAAAGAACGTTAAATTTTCTATCTCCCTAGTGTTAATAAAACTTTTTAAAGAAGACCAAGATGTTGAAAAATGAGCCCAAATAGTAAAATCTCGAAAATCTTGGAAATTTTTCGTTTTTTCAAACGTTTGTAACATTAACTGAAACTTCCGGTTAAGTTCTCACTGTAACCCCAAAAGTTGACCCAAAATCTCAGCTATCCAACGGTATGGTCATACAATTGTTTACAGTGGACTAATGGTGTAAAATCCTCGTTCCCGTGCCAAAAACCGTGGATCTTCCAGTAAAAATCGACGTTTTTCGCGAAAGACATTTTTGCCCTAAAATGAGTTAGGCAGCCATCTTTTCGTACTTTGTCTCACTGAGTCAAATGATTACACAAGACTTATCGAAAAAGCAGTCACTGATATCTTGTCCAATTCACTTTTCGAAAATTGTCTTAATTTCTGTTAATTTGTATGCCGTTTTATGAGTGTATGAGTTTTATGAACCGCTATTTTGTTTTAGACAGGTTATTATGAACAGGGTGGTTTGATTACTTGCGATGTGGGGAGGAGGATGGACATTAAAAACATACCTTTGACCTTATTGTCGACCGTAGTAAACGTTAGTAACTTGGCCGATCTAGTAATAAAAAAATTGGCATACAAATTAACAGAAATTAAGACAATTTTCGAAAAGTGAATTGGACAAGATATCAGTGACTGCTTTTTCGATAAGTCTTGTGTAATCATTTGACTCAGTGAGACAAAGTACGAAAAGATGTTTTGCCCTAACTCATTTTAGGGCAAAAATGTCTTTCGCGAAAAACGTCGATTTTTACTGGAAGATCCACGGTTTTTGGCACGGGAACGAGGATTTTACACCATTAGTCCACTGTAAACAATTGTATGACCATACCGTTGGATAGCTGAGATTTTGGGTCAACTTTTGGGGTTACAGTGAGAACTTAACCGGAAGTTTCAGTTAATGTTACAAACGTTTGAAAAAACGAAAAATTTCCAAGATTTTCGAGATTTTACTATTTGGGCTCATTTTTCAACATCTTGGTCTTCTTTAAAAAGTTTTATTTAACACTAGGGAGATAGAAAATTTAACGTTCTTTCCAACGGTATAATTACATTTAATTTTAACTGAAAAACAAGGGAGTTATGGCTGTTTTGATGGCGGTAAAGTCGAAAATACGAAAAAAATCTTAAAAGTGAAAAAAGTCCGATTTTAAGGGGGTTAAGAAAAAAAAAGTCAAGAGACAAAAAAAGTCACAAATTAGTTGTAGAATCGAACCCTGGCCGGTTGAACGACCTTAACCGTTACACCCTGTATAATCGGGTTATGGATACGAGGAAGCTATGTGCCACACCCACTAGGCAGACTTTTTTAGTTTCGCTAGAAAAATTGAAAGTGATTCACGATCATGTTCTATACAACTGCCAAAAACATAAAAGTGAATCAACCGGATACAACAACCTCGAATCCCTGAGATGCTGCTAGAGTTCTCATCAGGGATAAAGTTCTTCACCAAGATTCCTGCCCTCCATCTCCGCAGGGTGTCACCCTAACTCGAGGACCAAACTTCAAGGATCGATTCTACAACTAATTTGCAAACTTTTTTGTCTCCTGACATTTTTTTTTAAACGCTTTAAAATTATACTTTTTTCACTTTTAAGATTTTGTTCGTTTTTTTCGACCTTGAGCCATTAAAACGGCCATAACTCCCTCAATTTACTGGATAACTCAAATATGAGTACACCGTTGGAAAGAACGTTAAATTTTCTATCAGTTCATCATGACACAAAAGCTTTTTAAGCCTTTCGTATAAGTGAATGAATTGGTCAAAGTCAGAAATTTAAAACTTTCTCGAAAATCACCATTTTTTAGGCTGACTCATCTTATGTAATAAACAGCCGTATCGGCGGGCACTCAACGGAAAAAAACTTGCCCAGAATCTCAGCTTTCCAACGGTCTATCAATTTTTCTTTTTAACATTCAAATTAGAAGAGTAAATGAAGTTTGAATGCCCGAAAACGTGTGTTTTACAAGCAAATCCAGTGTTTTAAGCGGTTTCTGGTCCCCCTCGACCTCAAGATGGCTTGACGATTTTGGTATCATTTCCTATGTAATTTTCTACGCTGAATCAAATAGTGATACTTCCGAATGGTTCCGACTGCTAGAAAGTGGATTTTTTGAAGAAAACCTTCGTTTTTCGTACATAAAATACGCATTATTCTTAAATGTGGTAGTGAGCATGAAGTAACACCTTTTAACTCAACAAAAACTTCAATCAACTAGAAATTCGGTGTTTTTATTGAGTTAAAAGGTGTTCTTCATGCTCACTACCACATTTAAGAATAATGCGTATTTTATGTACGAAAAACGAAGGTTTTCTTCAAAAAATCCACTTTCTAGCAGTCGGAACCATTCGGAAGTATCACTATTTGATTCAGCGTAGAAAATTACATAGGAAATGATACCAAAATCGTCAAGCCATCTTGAGGTCGAGGGGGACCAGAAACCGCTTGAAACACTGGATTTGCTTGTAAAACACACGTTTTCGGGCATTCAAACTTCATTTACTCTTCTAATTTGAATGTTAAAAAGAAAAATTGATAGACCGTTTGAAAGCTGAGATTCTGGGCAAGTTTTTTCCGTTGAGTGCCCGCCGATACGGCTGTTTTATTACATAAGATGAGTCAGCCTGAAAAATGGTGATTTTCGAGAAAGTTTTAAATTTCTGACTTTGACCAATTTATTCACTTATACGAAAGGCTTAAAAAGCTTTTGTGTCATGATGAACTGATAGGAAATTTAACGTTCTTTCCAACGGTGTACTCATATTTGAGTTTATCCAGTAAATTGAGGGAGTTATGGCCGTTTTAATGGCTCAAGGTCGAAAACACGAACAAAATCTTAAAAGTGAAAAAAGTATAATTTTAAAGCGTTTAAGAAAAAAATGTCAGGAGACAAAAAAGTTTGCAAATTAGTTGTAGAATCGATCCTTGAAGTTTGGTCCTCGAGTTAGGGTGACACCCTGTAGATGATCCGATGCATAGTAGTTAATCTCAAAACACCAATCTCCAAGAACCTTTCACTACCCTCATAGGGGACCATCTACACGCTAATCTGGACAATCCTAGAAAATTTCATCAAATTCGGATGACAAATGTAAGTGTTATGGCTGTTACAAGGATTTAACGTTTGCGCATGCGCAGAGGCTTCTGTGAATTTTAAGGCCTTGATTTTCATTGGGAACCATCTACAACCTAATCCGCAAAACCCCCTGAAAATTTCATTGAAATCGGGTAGAAAATGTGGAAGTTATGGCCGTTACGAGGAAATTCACGTTTGCGCATGCGCAGCGGCTACTATCAGTCAGGGGATGATGATTTTCATAGGGGACCATCTACACACCAACCCGCACAATCCCTGAAAATTTCATCGAAATCGGACAATAACTTTGTATAGTTATGCCCGTTACAAGGAATTCATGACAGACACACAGACAGACAGACACGGAACCAAAATTGTTCAGAAAGGTCTTCAGGTTTTTCAGAAAACGCAAAACACAATTGAAAATTATGATTTTGGAGAACTTTTTTTTCATCCTGGAAAAGTGAAAACAAAGCTTCCGCTACCTTGGTAGACTCGGAAGCAATAATAACATGATTGCGATTCAATTAATTCGGGGGACCAGCCAGCCATTTGGTTATTATTTTCAATAATAACCTTTGAAAGCGACCTAGAAAAATTTTTTCAACCCCCTTCATAATTTGTTGGTTTACGGTTCAAAGTAGCTACGTTGAATCCAAAAATCGAATAAAACATTTTTCCGTCCGTCGCACTTTCCTTAGTTCCCATGGACCGATTTTGATGAAATTTGGGGTCTAGTTTTGCCCCAAAGCTTTTGGTTGATTCAGACACTTCTAAGGGTTGAAATTTTGAAAACGCCCTAGCTCAAAAAATTTCGATATAAAAGTATTGTTTTTTCGTCGATTTAAGATAGTATTGGATTTTTAGAATCGAATGAGACCACGCGGAGCTCTGTAGGACCAACCGTTCGCTACCTACGAGAACTTTAGGGTTGGACTTGAGGGTTGGATAAATCAGAATCGCGAGTGTGAATCGCAAAAGAGGCCTGATCTCCGTTCAAATTTTAGCTGACCAAAACGATGTTCGTTTCTTCGAGTTGTAATCAGTTTTGCCTCCTTAGCAACCAGTTATCAAACTTCCTCATGAAGGTACCCACAGATTGTAGATGAATCTGCGGATGAGGGTGATGGTAGCACAAAGCGCTGAAACCTAGTGGCGTATTGTGCTACTCCGCAGATTCTCTTCCTAGTCAAAGAGTCCTAGCCCTTTGGTAAGGGCCAGTAGCGGTTTGGCTAGGTTTTGTGCTGGAAAAAGCCCCCATGGGTGTAGGTGACCCGAGGAGGTGAAACCTGCGATTTGATAGCATTTCGCAATCGAATATTATGTGGGAGGCTTTTTCTTCAGCCTCTCCACACAGCCTGCAGAGGGTTGTATTCTGGTTTACCCCAATGCGGTTGAGATGGAATCGGAGTGGAGTAAAGCCCGTTACCAGGCCAACCACTAACCTGACTTCCTTGCGGCTTAGCCGCATCAGCTCTTCTGTGGCGCTGGTGTTGGGTTTGGCCACCAAGCGCTTGCTTAGAGCATGTCCTCTAAGGTTTGACCATCTACTAGTGGTTTCATTCGTGACCCACCGATTTATGGTCGCCCTAAAGGAAGATTTGGGGATGCCGATGGCCGGCTCTGGACCAGTGAACGGGGTTAGTGAGCCCCTTCTGGCCAGCACATCTGCTTTCTCATTTCCCATTACTCCGCTGTGTCCTGCCACCCACTCCAGAGAAACTCTGTTGTGTTGCGATAGGAAGCAGAGAGTATGGAAGCAGTCTCACACTAACTCTGAGTTAATGGAGGGAAGCGGCTAAAGCCTTGATCGCAGTTTTTGGTAATGAAAATTGAAACATTGTTTGATCATTTTGAAACTATAGCAAACTCTGAATCGATTCAAATAAGAAATTTGAAAATTCGAATTTTTGAAGTGCTCAAAATTTAATCTAATCATGAGCGCTCGCAGCAATTTCTGGTCTTCGCGCCCTCGCCTACGTTCCTACAGTACGCCCGTATTATTTTATATTAAACTTTATTCAATAAATATTACCACGGTGAAATAACGTACTTTTTCAATACAATCCAGGTTCATATGAAAGATAGTCAGCTTCTTCTTATGAATACAGAGAGGCAGAGATTTTCGGTTCGGAGTAGCGATTCTTTTAGCGGGATTTTCAGATTGTCAACTCAAGTCCCCAACTGGCTGGTTTGGAGGGATTCTGCTTGTACGGTTGAACTTTGTAACTGGAGAAATTCGTGTGTAAATACTTCTAACACCTCATAGATTTCAGCAGCATGATATCTTCCAGTAACAGTAAAGTAAGATTCAATATCCCCAGGTTGGACTCCCATCTGGAATGCCTCCCAACGTTTAAAATTCCTACCTAAAACCGTTTTTTCATAACCTATGAAGACAACTTGGAGATGTTCAATCATCTCACAACTTGTTACATTGTAAATCCAATGGCTTTTTGATCCATTTGTTAAAATTTGAATGTCACAAAGAGTAACCATATCAAACCAAATCAGTAACATAAATCACTGTCGTTCCTTGAGGGGGTCTCAGTCGGTCGCCTTTCGTTCCTCGTTCCTGGTTAGTAGTTCTCTCAAGAGCCGGCGCTCTAAGTTAAAAGTTGTACCTGAATTTGAAATTTTCAAGGATTTTCGTAATGCATTGGTGCGTCTACCTAGGGAATTGAAATTTCCCACTTTTCGCCGACAATTATTGTTTGATTTGATGATTTCAGCCGCAATCTTTGTTTTTCAATTCCCTAGGTAAATGCGCTAATGAATTTCTAAGTTCTTGACAATTTCAAATTTAGGTACAACTTTAAACTTAGAGCGCCGGTTCTTGAGAGAACTACTAACCCGGAACGAGGAACGAACGACGACCGACTGAGACAGATAATAAGCCCCTTAATCATTTATATAATGTGAAGACTTTTTTCTTCGTACTGTTATTGTTTAAACTATTTATATTTGGGGTCCAACAGTGACGAGGAATTGGAGGTCGGCGGTGTAGCTGTGGAGGCGGAATTGCTGGGTACAAATGACAAAACTCATAACCCTTCTGGTCAGCAGACGAAAGAAAGAAAAAAATGGCGCAAAATTAATTATTATTGAATGATGTTTTTGCCAAGAAAATCCCAAAGTTGTCTCGACAGAATAACAGGTTTTTGTTCATTTTCTGTTTGCAGTTTCGCAAGGTACAGTTTATTCCAGAGTAGTTTTGGTTGTTTTGTTGCTTTACAAGAATAAATGAATTATGACAATGTTCCCGTGTTATGTGGTTGACGTTACTCCCGCTTGTTCATAGGAGGAAGAAGAAGTGAGGAGGTTGCTCGCAGAAGAGAAGGAAGCGGAGGCGGGAGAAGCGAGCGAGTGGTCCGACGAGGAAGCTGCGTCTGAGCCGCTTCTGGGCTGTGATAGGGAAAGCACCGGCTACACGACGGACGACCCCGCTCTCGACAATATTTCCATGGTCCACGAGACTGGACTCACGGACGCCGAAGGTAGGCCTCGAACTGGATCAGCTTTTCTCTCAATCGAGTAGAGATTCATTTGGCCACTTGGCGAACTGCTCTGCTATCCCAGTGTAGAAGGTGGGAAAGTGTTGGAAGCTTCGCTGGTGCAGGTTCACTCCAGGAGTGCTGCTCAATCTTACGAGCACAAAACATTTGATACCTTCTATAATGAAGGGTGGGGCAAAAGATATTAACCGTTTTGAAAGGTTCTACAACAAAACCACTCAATGAGGAATTTCACCGAATTCTGTTTGCATATTTCCTGAATAGTTAACGGTGTGGGATAGATGAAAATCGGGTTGATTTCGGAAAATGAGTCTCCTGTTATTTTGGGAGACAATCAAAAACGTCTGCCTAGTGGGTGTGGCACATAGCTTCCTCGTATCCATAACTCGATTATATGTTTCATTTTCCCAGAAAGGGCCAATCGTTGTCCAGCGAAGATTCCGAATGCCCATTTATGATTTAGGCGTTTAAAAAAATTCTCCATAAACTATCAACTTTGTTCTACTTCGGGCAATCAATAAAATATGCACTTATTACGCTAAAATATAGAAATTAAAGTTTAAACTGCTAAATGTCCAGTGATCTGCCATGTCCGGACCCCTAGGTAGTCAACTTTGCTTGGACACTGTGAATCACCTATGAAAGCCGGCCTGAATTTGTAGTGATTCTTTATTGCATATACCTAGACATGAAAAAAATGGGTTTGCAGATTTTTTCAGAAGCAAATAAAGCGAGCAGGAGGATAAAATGTGCTTGTCCGGAGGTTTCTGTCTTTAATCTGCCTTTTTTGTGTTTTCGTATTTTGTTTCCAAACGTTTCCAAAATCAGTGCGCTGCTGCTGAAGGCCGCCATCTTGAGGTGTAATTTTCAAACTTGATGTAACGAAGTAGCCAATTTACTCCACTCTTTTTAGGACGTCCCGCAGTAAGACTTGGGCGTCCTTATGCGATCGATCTGGGGTGAAGGAGGACAACACTCAACAGAAAAAAAATAACCACACAGTAATCCGTTTTAGACCATTCTGAATCCAAATCCGCAAAAAAAAAAACCATAGGAAACCAAAAAAAGGAAAAACCATTGTCTGTGTGTGTGTATGTGTGTGTGACAAAATCTTGTGTCGTCTGCCCAGGCCTTAGTTCTCAAACGATTTTCCTGGTTCGTTTTTTGTTCGACGTGGAAAACTATCTAGTTGTGCACTACGTCGCCGGAATTTCGAATTTTGCCTTTTAAGGGGGGGAAAGGGGGGGGGTTAATGCTAAAAAAAGTGCGTTTTTGGGTATTATCTTGTGTATTCTGCTCAGGCCTCAATTTCCAACCGATCTTCGTGGTTTTTTTTTATTCGACGCGGAAACCTATCTATTTGTGCTCTACGTCGCTGGAATTTCGAATTTAAAATTTTAGGAGTGGAAAGGGGGGGGGGGGTTAATGCTCAAAAACGTGCGTTTGCGGGCATAATCCTGTAAAATTTGCCCAGGCCTCAGTTTCCAACCGTTTTGAGTGTTTTCTTTTTTTTGTTCGACTCATAAATCTTCCAAATTGCACACCATTTCACCAGAGTATCAAAATTCGCAAGGGGAGGGGGTGAGGGAGGATAATATTCACAAAAAATCCGATTTCCAATATTTCGGTTCCTTTACAGCTTACTAATTGTACCCAAGCTTTGAAGTTGAGGAAAAATTCTCATACCTCCGAATTTTCATGAATTATTCTCTGTACCCCCATGGAACTAATAGTGGTGCCACCATGGTGCCAGGACACCATAAACTGCATATTTCATGTTTTTCGTTTTTTTTTTTTGTGATTCACCTTGAATACGGAAATGAGCTGACTGTCGGACGGACTGCCTACCACAACAAATTGATGAAAGTTCAACGTTACGACGTATTTCCGCTTTGGTGCCAGACTGGAAGTGAACTCGAATTCGCATGTTGGGTGTCTTAGGTCACGGTTTTAAAAAAATTTTTAAGCATTTAATGCTCTTCAAATTCGAGGCTCCCACGCCGTTAGAAATGTTATGGTGGATAAGGGTGAGGGGGGGGGATCACAATTTCTTGCCTAAAATACTCAATAAATTACATCAAGTGAACAGTTTTTTTTTGCTTACCAAGTGGTATTAATTGACCTAATGCTTATCCAATGGGACGTCCCCTGGAATGCATGCATTACTAAACAATATGTTTTATTTCTCTCACGAGAATCACTAATTTGCGTGTCCTATCAGGTGCTCTGTCAGACGTGAATTCTGTCTTCGACGGTAACGACAGAGACGACGGGGACAACACATCGCTGAGCTCCCGAGCATCTTCTCGCCTCCTCGATTCCGACGCAGTCCTGTCGCTGGACTCCTTGTCTGCCCTCTACGACTCGGAATACGACGGCAACTACTAGGACGATTACAGGTAGGAATCGTCATCTCGGCCCTCCGGATTTCATTACACGACTCCTGGAATATCTAACTTGAAAAAAATTCGTTCGTTTTCTGAGTTTTGTGGTTCTCTTTTTCAACAGTATTTTCTTCATTCCTCCATCCTAATTAATCGTGAACCATTTATTTAAAATATAGCCACCAACCGCTAGACAATCTTTGATTTAAAGATTGATTAGTAGGGTAACACATGTATAGCCTACTGAACCTTCCATAATCTTGTCTCATGTTTTACATTTCGTTCTAATGGTAAATTATTCACAAACGTACGAGCATTTCAAAGGATAAGCATTGATTGGTGTAGGCCCACTTCAGTGCTTAGCTCATGAGCCCTGTTCGTTAGGGTGTTTTCCGAGAGTTTGTCACAGGAATGACTGCTCCATGCGACGTCAGTTGTATATGGGTCACTTGAGTCAACAGTACTGCCAACACACTAGCACAAAAATCAGTGGCGGCTCTGATAGATCATTACAGGGTAGGCGACAAACGTAAGCTTAAAAGGGGGGGGGGGGGGTCGGTAGATGGACTCATGGAACAAGAAAGCTACTGAATCTCAGACAACGATGCAATTTCAATGAACTGACAATAATTTCATGAATTTATTGATCACTAATTTATTTATGTTAATCAATGATACATCTGGTGCTCAGCAAGCCCTTTCAATGTATAAAGGGCCAGTAACCAGGACACGCCCCGGGGAGGCGCACCAGATCCGTGTCCCACCCGATCCACCCCAACCACCCATCCATGTGGATCTTACCAAAAGACAGATTAACCATTTTATAGGAAACTGAAGGAAGGTACGTTTGGTCCCGTCAGTAGCTTACTTGTTTGAAATTAGGTGACTTTGGTAAACTAGGTAATTTGCATTATCACAGCATAATTGTTTTTTTCAGACTGTGTTATCAGACCTCCTTCAGTCTATTGACTTCATTATTATACTTCCAATAACTCAACCACTCTTAAATATTCCTCTTAGTAGGGGTTAAATACCTAATGATCCTATAAGATCAGAGATACCATCGTACATACTAGATATGGCATGCATCTGAATTGGGATCTGATCTAGGTAATATTATATATATATGTGGTAGCACCCATCCTACAAGAGAGGCGTTGTCCTACAGGCTTTGTTAGTAGATGAGTCCAATCTTCCAATCTTTAAGATAGGCATACTTCTCTATAACTACTTCATGACTAGAGTTAGAAGATGAGATCAATCTTTCTGCCTTTAAGATAGGCATACTTCTCTATAACTACTTCATGACTAGAGTTTGAAGATGAGATCTATCTTTCTGTCTTTAAGATTAGCATAATTCTCTATAACTACTTCATGAAGAGCCCCATTCGCTTTTAAATCCATCAATAATCTCTTTTCTATGGAAAACGTCGCCAATGCACTAAGTCTTTCTTGGCCCATCGTATTTCTCAAATACGTTTTTACCCGTTTCAAGCATGAGAAGCTTCGCTCTGCGGACGACGAGGAAGATGGTATTGTTAAAATCAATGAAAAGAATTTGTGACCCTCGCTAAGTACGCCTTGTAAATCCTTTTCAACCAGATATTTCAGAATATTTTGTGGGGACAGTTTGTTCATGTCTTTATCGTGATAGATGAATGATAACTCATTTTTCAATTTAGTTAGATCTAAGAATAAAGAAGGATAGGCAGTGCTAAGTGCTTTCAATGCGTCAGAAGGGAAGTTATCACAGTATTTTGAAAAAGAGGAAGTATCTGCCAATTCAAAAAACTTCAGCTTATTCATATCACCAAACCTTAAAGATATTTGAGAGGTAATAAAATCAATAATTTCAAAATATAAACGTTTTAAATTAAATTTATGCGATTCTGGATTTGACACTCCTCTTTTGCAAGGAATATCTAAGGTTTGAGATATCAGGTCATAGAATTTTTGAAAATGGTCTTCACTTCTCTTAATTTCAATCAAAATTTTGGTTTCATTAATTTTTCTCAAACAGTACGTGACATCCAAAGATTTTTTCTGAAGCACATCAAAAAGAATATCAGTATGGATGAATATGTCATTGAAAATTTGTGCCATAAATGCAAAATCAAAATCATTAAATTTTCCCAAAAATCCATCTGCTCCAAGAGTGGTTTCATTCGTGGAGGACGGATCTTGGATTAATTCCTGAAAAACTAGTATGAAACTTTCCCACTCTGATGTTATCAATGATATGACTCTGGACCTAGAGCACCACCTGGTCGCTCCGACTTGTGGTACTCTCCTGCCAACAATTCTATCAACTACCTGTGTCCTTGTTGACGAACCATGAAAATAAGTGGAAATTCCAGAAAGGGTAGCAAAAAATATACGGCATTCGCGAATTCCTTTACAGCTGTCTTGAAGTACGAGATTAAGTCGATGAGCATAGCAGTGAACAAACAATGCTTGTGGGACAACTTCTTTCACTTTACTCTGCAGACCATTCAGATGACCAGACATCACACTAGCACCGTCGTAACACTGGGCAACAAGCTTATCCTTATAACTGTACTTCGAAAGTTGATTGTTGAGATGTACAAACATACTCTGAGCATCTCGGCCTGTACTAACATCAACGAAGCCCAGAAAATGTTCAACAATTTCACCAATAGGATTAACGAATCTAACAATCATGGTACATTGGCATTTTTGGGTGATATCAGTAGTGTCATCTACTTGAATAGAAAAGAATGGAGCCCCATCAATAGCACATGTTATTGATTCCTGCAAGACTGTGTTTAAAACTTCAATAATTTCATTCTGTATAGTTTTGGAATTTCCAGAAAAAATGGACTTCATAGAATTGTAATGAATTTTCACATCAGCTGAATTGTGATCAATAAGAGTTTGTAATGTCTCAACGTAATTACCTTTGTTCAAAGATGTTGTTGATTCATCATGACCCCTGAAAGGCTGCTCAGTTTTTCCAAGAAGAATAACTGTGTCTATTATATTTGCCATTACCCTACGATTCAGACTAACTTTATCATTAAATGCAGCCTTGCTGATTTTATGATGGACATCAAGCATTTCGGCAACGGTTGAACAGTTATTTTCGAGTCTTTTCAGACAAACTGTGGCACCTAAATGATCTTTCGAGTCATTGTGTTTTTTTATGGCAGTAGATACATTTTTGAGGTCAGAATAGCCACAAGAATTCCACGGACTTTTACAATTATTCAGCAATAAACACGGCCAACAGAATAATGCATTTTTGGAAGAACTTATACAAATCCATTTGTATTTATCGAGCCAGGATCTAGTGAAAGTACGAGTATAGGTTTTACCTTGTTTGTGGTCGTTACTAGATAAATTAACCTGCGGAATTGGCCGTCCATTTCTCACCAAGATTTGCTTATCTTCTTCTTTCCATCGCGAGAATGGCTGATCAAGCAGGGCTAAAATAACATCCATCACGATATCACGATCACAAACGCGAATGCCACCGAGAAAATTAAAACGGAAGGTAAACAGTCGAAGGCAAAGGGCAAAACCGTTCAGACCGAGTTCTGATAAGAAAGGAGGGGAAGGGTAAATACGAAGAAGGCATGAAGTACAGAGTTGCCAACCCTATGGGTAGATTTCTCCATACTCAAGCCTAATTAACCCTTGAAAAATCCGAGATTAAGAGTGAAAATCCTTACGTTTTATAAATACTATACAAAGCTCGAGAGTTCAAAAATGAATCAAGTCAAAAAATCCCTTGATTTTGATGAAAAATCGGTTATTTGGGATGAGAACCAAAAATTCGTAGATATACGGATTTATCAGTAGGGTTGTCAACTCTGGGAGAAGTTAACACGGGTGGCTTAGAGGGGAGGGCGAAATCGGGAAAGGCGAAACTCCCCTCCAAGCTCCCATCGCCTAACTAGTGGGAGGGGATCGTCTATCTTAGCCTATTCTTTATCAATGGATTCTTTTTCTGATGAATGGCATGTCAGGCGAAAACGCGCTTTCGCCTAAGGAGCCTTTGTTCCTCGCTCTTATGGCGGGGGGAAGGGGGGTGTAGTTCATAGAACGGTTCCTTTCTGCTGGTTCATAGAACGGTTCATAGGACGGTTCCTTTCTGGCAGAAAGTTTCTGCTGGTTCATAGAACGGTTCCTTTCTGCTGGTTCATTCCACTTTCAAGTTGACTTTATTTCCCATTGAGCAAAGTGAGATTGAGTTCTATAACCATTACTCAGCAACTTCGAAGAATAATTAATTTAATGTAGAAAAGAAAACTCTTTTTTTCAAAAATTTTATTTATTTTTATTTTTTTAATTAAAAATTTTTTTTTCAATTAAGCGTTTTTTAAGTATAGATTGCAGGTTAGGCGGTGCCTACCTTGCCTACCCTGACCAGCCGCCACTGACAAAAATGTCAAGATCGTATTATGGGTGTGATGTTGGTAGCCCTGATTTGTCCCATAATTGGTTCACATGGTGAAGTTATCTGACCACATAAGTCATTTCTGAAGACGTAATGGAATGGATCAAGGTTTAAAATGTTGGTTGGTACTCTAAATCCAGAAATGGCAGATAACTTCACCATGTGAACCAATTATGGGACAAATCAGGGCTACCAACATCACACCCATAATACAATCTTGATATTTTTGTGCTAGTGTGTTGGCAGTACTGTTGACTCAAGTGACCCATAATATGGGTATATTATACTATTATATTATACTACTGACGTCTGATCTGCTGGATAAACTGAAGAAGGTTGATTTGCCAATGAAAAGAGAAATTAAGACCAAGGTAGAAAAACAAAGTATAAATTCTAAAAAAACGAACAGAAATCACAGAACTGATTGGGTCGTTATAGTTGATTGGACAATCGCCAGTGAGGTGCGCTATCAGCTGATTATTTATCCATTTTTCGGAACCGCGCTTTTCCCAGTTGAGCGGATTGACCAGAATAGTAACAAAGCCTCGTCCTACGTGGACGACCAAAGAGTGCGACCGAGCGACCCGCGAGTGTGAGCGACCCCAAGTCGCGCACGCGCGCGCGCGCCACTATAGTGTCCATAGTAGGCGTCTACAAGACGCGTCTGAAATCCTTCCTTGCGAGGTTATCTTTGCTTCGTCCTGAGTTGTAGAATCTTTCTCGATTTGTACATTTTCTGTTTTTCGCGATAGAATGAATGGCATATTTTATTCGAATAATGCAGCGTTGCTTTATTAATTAACGGCAAAGAATTCGTTGAGATGTTTAGTATTACAATAACTAGATACGTTGGCTTTCCGATAACGAATGAATCTTATATTTTTAGTACACGTCATACAACACAACTCCTTGACAACTGTTGGTATAAACAGAGATACCACATCTTCTCCCCCTCATGTTCCTGGTCCTGGAATCCTCTTCCTCAGTTGGTCTGAATGCTTTCTCCGGACTGCTCCTCCCTCCATCATCACGAGATATGAGTATTCACCAGATTTCTTGACTATGCACCCTTCCACATAGCGGTTCTCATGTGGGTGCCAAGCCCATATTGCATCTCCCTCCTCAAACACCCTGAGGCGAGCCTTCTTGTCATGGTGGACCTTTTGCACCACCAATGCGTTGTCCACTGTTGCTTCCAAATTGGGTTTGATGAGGTCCAATCTGTTCCTTAACCTTCTTCCCAACATGAGTTCAGCAGGAGCTCTCCCTGTAGTCCTCTGAGGCGTGTTTCTGTAGGAGAACAAAAAATCTGCAACTCGTGTAAGTAGGTCTCGTGTATTCCTTGATGCCTTCATTCTTCTCTTAAATGTCCCCACTTCTCGCTCTGCCAACCCATTAGTTTTTGGATGGTATGGAGAAGAAGATATGTGGCGAATATTGTTTTGAGAACAGAATTGCTGGAACTCCGTGCTCGTGAACTGAGTTCCATTGTCACTTACTAGAGTTCTTGGAATCCCAAATCGCGCAAAAATATTCTTCAGAATCTTGATGGTTTTTTCCGATGTCAGCCGTTCCATGGGCTCTATTTCCAACCATTTTGTGGTGGCATCTACCAAAACGAACCAATATTTTCCTTCAAATGGTCCACAGAAATCAATGTGTAGACGACTCCACGCCTCTGTTGGTACGCTCCACGAAAACAAGGGTACCTCTGGTTCCTTTGGCCGATGTTCTTGGCAAGCCGGACATCGTTGGACATACGATTCAACATCCCGGTCCATGTTGGGCCACCATACATGATACCTTGCCACTGCTCGCATCCCTGTTATTCCTGGGTGCCCTTCATGTAGTACATCTAGTACAGCCCTCCTAAGGTTGGTAGGAATGACCAATCTACTGCTCCACAAAAGCAAGTCCTCCTCCAATGAAAGTTCGTTTCGCTTCTCAAAATAAGTGTGAAGTTCGGTTAAAACAGAATTCTTTGAATCAGGCCATCCGAGCTTGACGTGTTTTATCACTTGGGAAAGAGTCGCATCCCTCGTGACATCCTGCTTCAAGAGCTTCTTGCTCAACGTAAGATCTTCTAGACGGATTTGAAGGACCCTTTTCCCAAAACGGTTACCGTCTCTCTCCTCACTGGACATATCATCATCTGGTAGAGGAAGACGAGATAACACATCTGCAGGAGCATTCATCGTACCAGCAAGATGTTCGATTTCGTAGTCAAACGAACTAAGAGTCAAAGCCCATCGAGTCAGTCTGTTGGCCGCTAGTTTAGGTATCTCCGAGTTCTGACCAAGTAAATAAATCAGGGGTTTATGATCAGTCTTTAGAATGAAATGTCGCCCTAATAAGTACTGTCGAAACTTCCCTAGCGCAAAAATAATTCCCAAAGTTTCTTTGTCCAATGCAGAGTAGTTTTGTTCTGACTTTCGGAGTGTCCTCGAAGCAAACGCAATTGGTTTCTCTGAATTGTCCGGGAACCTGTGAAAAAGAATTGCTCCCACTCCTTTTTCGCTGGCATCGGAAGCAACTATTAGAGGCAGCTTCGGGTCGTAATGTACAAGAACGGGTGCCGATGTTAATAATGTTTTCAGTCTGATTATGATATCTGACTCGATCTTTGTCCATTTCCATTCAGCATTTTTTTTCAGCAGATCGTGAAGACGTACACACTCTCCCTGCAAATTGGGTATGAATCTACTATAATAATTTATAGAGCCTAAAAATGCTCGCAGTTCTTTGGGACTTTTCGGTTCAGGCATTCCAATCATCGCTTTTAAATGATCATTAGTAGGCTTAATCCCGTTTTTGTTAATTTGATGACCAAGATAGACAACTTCATCTTGGAACCATTTGCATTTGGTCTGCTGTGTCCGCAAACCTGCTCTCTTCAATCTGTCCAGAACCATTTCCAGTCGTTCCAAATGTTCTTCTCTATCCTTCCCTGTCACGATAATGTCATCTAGTAGACATGCTACTCCCGGCAATCCTGTCAATATATGCTCCATTGTTCGTTGGAACAAGCCAGGAGCAAATGATACCCCAAAAGGCATTCTCTTGTACTGATAGAATCCTTTGTGCGTTGCTATTGTAGTATATTTTCTACTGCTCTCCTCAACAATCATCTGTAAGTACGCATCTCGTAAATCCACGACTGAAAACAGTGTTCCTCCGCAAAGTTTTGCCATGAGTTCTTCCAAAGTTGGTAGGGGATGAAAATCAGAATGTATGCACTTGTTTATAGTGACTTTATAGTCTGCACAGATCCGTACTTTTCCACTAGCCTTAGTAATTACTACAATTGGTGATGCCCATTCAATCGGAGTTACCATTGGATCCACCATTTCTAGGATTCCCTCTTTCACCAATCTTTCCAATTCTTTTTCCACTACTGGCTGTAGGGCAAATGGTAACCTCCTGGGTTTGAAAATTATAGGTACTGCTCCCTCTCTCATGTGAATCACAGCCTCAGCAGTCTTAATCGTTCCTGTTCCTTCACGAAAAATTTCTTCATACTTTTGTAGAAGTGCTGATACGTCGTTCTCTTTCTGATTACTGGCCTGAACGTTTTGATTTGTTTGTAGCACTTTAACATTACGCACAGAAGCTCCAGGAGGCAATGGTAGCTTGAAGGCTAGAATCCATTTCATACCAAAAAGTGGAACATCTTCCCGTTGACCACTGTAACTGGAAGTCTGATAGTTTTATCAAACGCAGTCACTTCCACTTTGGTAGAGCCAAGAGTTTCGACCTTCACTCCTGTATATGCCAGCAGACTGGACGACTTAGACAATTTGGGTGCTCCTATGAGTTTCCATACACTTTCACTTATAACGGATTTTGCGGCCCCAGAATCATAAAGCATCTCTATTGCTGTTCCATTGATCTTTACTTTCACGTATGCCTCAGATCCTCCCTCTAGATTACGTATATTACTGATTGTTTGCTGATCTGACTCACTACCAGATCCACTGCTGCTTTTGGATTCTCTGGCTCTATTCACTTGTCTTGACTCTTTTGCAACTTTCACCGACCCCGATTTCAAACAGCATCGTGCCAAGTGATTCAGAGATTTACAGTAATTGCAACTTTTACCTACAGCCGGACATATTTCAGTTGCATTGTGCAACTTGCTTCCACATTTGAAACAGTCCTTCCCTCTTACTAAACACTTCGTCTTAGGCTTGTCAGTCGATGATCGCTTCTGGTAATTAGATGTCACTAAATTTATTGAACTCGACTTCCCACTGGCATACTGTTGCATCGTGCATTGTTGCAATTGAGCATTTTCGAGAATTTTAATGAGCTGCTCAATATCATCAAAACTACTATCAGCAGATGGGTACTTTCGTAATACTTCTTGCTGCCAATCAGCCGAATTAATTCCGAATACCAACTGATCTCTCATCCGTTCTTTGAGTGTAACTTTGAACGAACATTTCGCTGCCTGTGACCTCAATCGCACTATGAAATCACCTACTCGTTCGTTTTCGTACCTATTCAATTGGTTGAATTTAAGTCGTTCGCATAATGAGTTATCCTGTCTCCCGTACTGCTTGGAAAGGACTTGTATTAGTTCGTCAGTTTTGACATCCTCCACTTCTCGTGGATAAAAATAGTCAACTAGGAACTTAAAAGGATCTGCACTTACTTTTGCCAAAAGGTAGTTCCGTTTCACTTGATCCTCTTTTATTCTGCAGGCTCCTATCGTCAAGCTGAACCTTTTGATCCAATACTCCCATTCTTCTGTTGCGGGATTGAATGCTTCAATCTTGAAATCCCTCAAGTTCATGGCTATCCCGCCGGATTGCATGTCTTGATCTCCGCCATCGCTTTCCCTCTCCTCATCACTATCAACTGCTCTTCTGTTCGTCCGTTTGTTTCTCCTCGTCGCCATATTTAGTATTACAATAACTAGATACGTTGGCTTTCCGATAACGAATGAATCTTATATTTTTAGTACACGTCATACAACACAACTCCTTGACAACTGTTGGTATAAACAGAGATACCACAAGATGGAAGCTAATGGGGTGTGCGCCTTCAAACAAAAATCCGGGAAAGAACACATGGATCATGTTCTTAGGAACCCTCTGATTCAGAAAAGCCAGAGAAAACAACCTACAATGTTTTCTAGAATTAGGGATTGCATTCAGAAAATTCGGCAGTTAAACCTTCCCGCCCAACCGATAATCTCGTCATCAAGAAAGAGTCGGGGAGTTGGAGATGGTCAAACGACCGCTAGGAGCGGTAAAAGCACGCACCAGCCAGTGTGGGATTTTGGTGTTTTGAAGTTGGTCCGATTGTTAACGGCACACCAACGATGATTCACGATTCCCGTTACCAGTGTTTGCATTTTGTGTTCATTCATTCTTGACTTTTCTGTGTGGTCTTCTCCTTCAATCTACATTATATTGGACAGTCGAAAGAAAGTGGAAGATGGTTTTTCACAAGGAACTAGTGAGAACATACCGTTTATCGATGTAGAGATGTTACACATGGACAACCCGGATTTTAGAACGAGTGAATCGAGTGGAGAAAAAAACAGAAGGTAAGTTTTGAATTTAAACCACCATCAAGTTTGCTTGCTATTATATTGACGAACAATTATTGTCCGTACTAGGTAACTAAATTTCGATGACACGATGGTCAGTAACACCATCATAATGGTAGTTTTTGACATTTTATGTCTTTACTATGGCACATAAATGAAAAATCGTCACATTACGCGTTACGCGGAAATTTCGGATGATTTTCACGTACAACCAATCGTTCTTAGGGAAAACTAACTTCCTCATTTTCCAACCCACAAAAATCGTTCACCACTCATTGGAAAGCTCTCAATTTATTAAACATGGTTCATGGTCCCTAATATGAATGTAGGAACGGAAATGTACTGTATGCATGTACGGAATGTACGGAAATGTACCTACTGAATGTACCTGTACGGAAAGCTGAATTATGCAAAGACATAAAATGTCTCTCGTGGTTGCGTACTTGTACGAAAGCTGTATCCACCGTTTGTTTATACAGGGTGTAAACGTTAAGGGAGCACCATCGGCTAGGGATCGATTTTACAACTTATCTCCAATAAAAAATGTCTCGTTGCAATTTTTGTTTGAGGCTTTTTTCGTGTTTTCTACCTTGTTCACTATAACGGTCATAGCTCCGTTAATTGATTAAATAAATTCAAATTTGATTATACCTTTAGAAAGAACATTAAATTTCCTGTCACAATAGTACAAGTCAATTTGGTAAAGAGATTTAAATGTAAAAAAATAAGCCCAACGGCAAAAATTAGTAAGTTATTGAAAATGTTTAGTTTTTTCAATCGTTTGCTAGCCCAACTTTTAGGACTGCTGCAGGCAAAAAAACGTGCATTCAGCTGGGCTAGCAAACGATAGAAAAAACTGAAAATTTTCAATAATTTACAAATTTTTGTCTTTGGTCTTATTTTTTTACATGTCAATTTATACCTCTTTACAGAAAATTGAACTTGTACTATTATGACAGGAAATTTAATGCTCTTTCCAATGGTATAATCAAATTTGAATTTACTTAATCAATGGGGGTGCGCCTTGATTTTTTTTAGATTTTTAATCGAAAGTAGACTACATCCTGAGAATTTTGGCACCAACCGCGACCTTCAAGCATGTGTAAATCTTTTCCTATGAATTTTTAAAGTTTCGACCGTTTATGACGTCACGCGCCCCTCTCGCCTGGGCGGGACCCCCAGCCCACTGTGACGTCATAAACGGTCGAAACTTTAAAAATTCATAAGAAAAGATTTACACACGCTAGAAGGTCGCGGTTGATACCAAAATTCTCAGAATGAGGTCTACCTTAGATTAAAAATAACAATAAACAGCTTTTCCGACCCAGGCGCACACCCTATTAACGGAACTATGACAGTTTTAGTGAACAAGGCGAACACGAAAAAAATCTTAAAAGTGAAATAACTCAAAAGCGAAGCCTCTTGGAAAAAAACCTAAGAGACAATTTTAGTTAGAAATTAGTTGTAAAATCGATCCTTAGTCGATGGTGCGCTCTTAACGTTTACACCCTGTATTTGATCAAACTGTCAAATTAAAAATAAATCTTCCTGAAATGAATAAAAACACTGAGCCGTGGTTATCTTTTGGATCTATTTGGCCAAGTAAGCTGATAAAAATATCTGTGTAGAGGACCACACCACTCCAACATTCCCATGTTGCATGTTGGGAATGGAGCTAAAAGTAATGTGAAACTTTGTTATTAAACTATTCATAGCACAAGGCACGCCTTTTCTTTAACCTACATCAGTGTACTTGAAGTGAATCTATTTGATCTATTGCAGAGCGATGAGACTATGCAGGCGAAGCTGTAGGCTATGTCATGCTTCGCTGTGAGGGTGCAAGATGCATTGTAAAGGCGAAAGTGACCCCTGAACACCATGTTCTATCTGAAGCGTATGATGTAGAAGTGATCGTCAATGAAACTTCCTGTGCAATAATCAGTTGCAAGTGTTTTGATTGAGCCGCCTCTGAGGGTAAGTAATATTACTTAGTTTTATCTGACAAAATGCAATGGGGGGTGCGCCTTGACTTTTTTTAGATGTTTAATCGAAAGTAGACTATAGCCTGAGAATTTTGGCACCAACCGCGACCTTCTAGCGTGAGTAGATCTGTTTCTATGATTTTTCAATGTTTCGACCGTTTATGACGTCACGCGCCCCACTCTCTTGGGCGGGACCCCCCAGCCAACTGTGACGTCATAAACGGTCGAAACTTTAAAAATTCATAGGAAAAGATTTACACACGCTAGAAGGTCGCGGTTGGTCCCAAAATCCTCAGAATGAGGTCTTCCTTAGATTAAAAATAACAATAAACAGTTTTTCCTACCCAGGTGCACACCCTATTTGTAAGGAAAATGGCGTTGTCGATATTCGTTGGTCTCAAACGCGTATATTGACCTTTTAAATGAGAGGAGAAAGAAAACTGGGGTTGTTCACGACCGTTGTGATGTCCTAAGTTCTGTAAGCGTTAAAATCATAGAACAACAGCGTCCTTCCTTGTGACAGTAGATTCTGTACCAGTTTGGCTCAAACTCATATTATAATACCATCACTAATTGCTTTTTACTTTCAAACTGCTGCAATAAATTAGTACACAACTTTCGATTGAGCATCCATTTGCAAAGACTACAACGACCTTCGTTTGAAGTCATAATCGCTTTCAGAATAAATCAGCAGGCACCATTGGATGAAATCCAACCATTAATTTATTAATATCGAAATGACTGGGTGGTTTATAAAAACCAAACGATAGGCCATGGTGATGATAAATAATACATTTTTATTCTTTATCTATGGAAAGACAAATAGGTAATTCCAAAACTCTTAATAATATCAAAAATGTCGAGGAAAAAAAATCTAGGTGATGTTTTATAATTTTTAGGGAATTGAGGACATTTTGAAAAATTCCCTAGTTTTCGTTCTCTCGAATCTGAAATTTTTTAGATCATTACAAAATTACAAAAATAAACAATGCTGTAAACCTCATCAAAATCTTCTGGTTAGGTATATTGTGAAAACTGTTTTGTTTTGTAACCTGTTGGCTAGATAGGGTGGGATGGACAATAATGGAGGTCGGTTTTTTTTTCTTCAACTTATTGGTCTTCAATAGTACCTCATCGTATCCTTGACAAAAAATAGTGAATTTTGGGGTTCCTAACTCATGAACGCAGTAGGTATTTACAAATTTATCAGCTCTTGACGTTCATCAACTGATAAACAGAGTAAACAATTTTAATGGGATTTGTTTTTTACTATTTTGTTTTAGTATTTTTCTAGTACTATGATCACTAACGTATTTATTACATAGATTTTTATTTTGAATTTTCCAGGTGGATGTAAACACAGTCTAGCACTGTTGTCGTTCCTCATGCAGAAAAGCTGTGCTCCTTCAGTGACCCAGACAGAATTTGTATATATATATATATTGTTGTGTATATATATATTTGTAATATATGATTGTAAAATGTATTGACTTTATTTCTAATTAAAAGTTTTTATAAGTAGCAAATACTAACTTTTGATCACATGATTTACTACCTTGGATTCTTTTTCTACGAACTGTTTCTTAATTGTAGCATGTGAATGGCCTCTTTTAGATATCTACCTACAGATGTCATGTACGCTAGGAAGAGTTAAGTTTAGTTGTTGAAGAAGTTTTTTCAAGTTTTTCACTTAGGTCTGCTAATGCATTGGGGTCTTTTGTATAATCCTTACTACCTGTGGTAGATATTAACGGTTTTCAGGTACATACGTATGCATTGGGTCCTTTTGTGTAATCCTTACTATTTGAGGTAAAAATTAACGGTTTCGTTCCATCACTGACAATGGTCTTGTATGTGGGGACTGTTAGTTCAACACTCGGGTCAGTTTTATAGATAAGCTTTCCAAATGATCTACTAATGCCATACAGTTGAATGAAATAGGTAGTTGTTGGTCACACGATGAATAGGCGTGTTGTTATTCGTTTCTTCAAGTCTCCAGTATTGGGTATGTTGGCATTAGGTCAACAATCAGGTCAGTTTTTTAGATAAGCCTTCCAAATTATCCATTAATTGCACATCACAAAGTAATCTGAAGAATGTGGCTGTTAGTCACACAATGCAAAGTGTAGATATAGTATCTACCAAGTAGGTTTGTAGGTATGTAAGTAGTTGATTCTAAACTGTGACGCATATTGAGAAGTTCCTCCCCTACCTTTTCAGTTTAATTCTAGAAATCGCAATTGGGGAATCACTTGAGGAATAGAGTGGGAGTCATCATGAAGGATATGTGAGAGGGGTGCTTGTTCGTTGGAGTTGAGATGCCTACTGATTGATCCACAATAGTTCTATATTTCTCCTTATTGATTCCGATAATTATGTTGTTCAACTACCTACTTTTAATTATTAGTTCCCTAATGCACCTATTATCGTCTGGATTAACACGTACCTAAACAGGGTGTCTACAGTCAAGATGGGCATAACTTCGGGGTTCAATTTTACACAATATTTCCAACAAAAAATGTCTTTATTGAGTTTTTAATGAGTAGAAATGTGTTACTTTATGCTCACTACCATATCTACGAAATTGAATAAACGTTTACTTCAAATGTCAATATAATAAATTATGCAAAAGTCAGTACATGTGCCTGTAGCACTCACGATACAGAGATAACAGGTAACAAGAGACTGGTAACTCATGTTCATAGGCGATTACAAATTAGATTCGTTGTCACATTTCATTTCTATGGCTGCAGCCACGACAATGCAGTGGTCAACAAGCCGAACCAGTTGCCTATCAATCCTTGCATGGGGCCCAAGAAAATGGAATTCCCTTATCGTGATACAAGGCGTTCTATGTGAATTCGAGTAGCGGCTATGCGTCTTCGAAGTGATTCTGAAAAACCATAAAACTCGTGTTAATATAATAATTATCTTTAATTATTTTTTAAATCTTACAAAAAAAGGTTCCTAATGGTTTACTTTTGGCTGGATTCGATCAATTATTTGCTCATTGGAATGAGTAGCCTACATTGCTTGGAATCTCAAATTATTGTCCATCAACTTGTCATATTAGTTTCACACACTTAGAATTGAGAACACGAGAAAGAAACCACAATCTTCAATCCACTCATCTCATTTCAGTTCAGGCCGCTGTTGTATCGTTGCTATAGTTATGACATTATTATACCAATACCAGGTCTCCCCCCGAATCCTGTTTTCTCTTCAACATTTCTCTCAAACACCAGCTGCGGCAATGAGCTAGGGATGTCCCAAAAGTATCGATACTTAAAAGTATCGATACTTTTCGAAAAAAGTATCGATACTTTTTTTTCCTGATATATATCGTAGTATCGATACTTTTTTTCCAGTATCGGAGGCAATACTTTTTTACCTCTCACACTAGATCAAAATGCTATCTATTTTTTATCTCTCACATTAGATGAAAGTCTCGAATTTTAGTAGGTACCTCTTTCTCTACGTAGATTGTTGGGAGACTAACAAACTAAACAAAGATGATGTACCACCACCTCCAGCTCTCTATGGGTCTGTTCGGAGAGGCAGTTCAGAACCAAACCAGAACTGAAAAGGGGAGGGGATAGAGGTGAATGGGCTCCTCCAAGCCCCTCTGAACCGTTCAGGACTGCCTCTCCGAACAGACCATAATCATATTATGATAACCTGCTGTCCTCCATCATCTAGGAAGGACCACCAAAATGTTAACCCGACTAAGTGCAATACGAAAACAAGTGCCTAAACAAAAAAATGAGTGATTTATTGTTTTGTTCATTCTATATTAATTATTATCCTCGCGATGGAGAGATTATTATTCACACTGATGGAGAGAAACATAAAAGGAATTTTCACACATTTTTTTAGAAGTATCGAAAAGTATCGATACTTCAAAATATCGATACTTTTTGAAAGTATCGTATTGATACTTTTTGATACTTTCTAGATGTATCGATACGATATTATATCGATACTTTAGAAGTATCGGACATCCCTACAATGAGCTTTGTCTTGTCACCATGGAGTAGGTGATTAAGGTATGATTCAAAATATTGCTGTAGGGGACTAGTAATTTTAAGTTATGGGAATTAAAAAACCTTGGTGAGGGCTTCTCAAGAAGGTGCAACCCAACATATATCCCACTGGTTAAACTAACCAAAAACGTAATGTTGAAATTGTTGCGAACAGCTCATTACTAAATGAACTTGGCCGAAACAACATAACCAAAAGACACATGAATGAATTAATTGCATACCATCAGTTGATTGGGAGACGTCTTTCATTTCGTCAGGATCAGTAGTACTAAAAAGAAGTTGTTTACGTCTCACATTGGAGGTTGAAGGCTGCTCTCTCTTACAACTTCTTCGGGTTTTTTGAAGTGATTCTGAAAAACCATAAAATCCGTGTTAATTGAATAATTATCTTCAATTATTTTTTTAATCTTAAGAAAAATGCAGCAAATTATTACACAATGGTTTATTATTTTTCTATACAGATCACTAGTCTGCAAAGAACATGGCTTTGCCACTGTTACAATCAACCAACATGAAGAAAAACATCGATCGCATTTTGGTCGACTAAAATTTGAACGGAGATTAGGCCTCTTTGCGATTCACACTCGTGTTTCTGATTTATCGTAAGTACAACCCTTAAGTTCTCGTAGGGAACGAACGGTTTGTCCTACAGGGCTCCGCGTGGTCTCTAAAAATTCAATAAAATCTTAAATTGATAGAAAACCAATACCTTTATATCAAATTTTTTTGAGTTAGGGCATTTTCAAAATTTCAACCCTTACAAGTGACCTACTTCAACCAAAAGCTTCGGGACACAACTAGACCCCAAATGGAGCCTACATACCAAATTTAATCAAAATCGGTCAATGCTAAGTGGGGAAAGTACGGCGGACGGACGGCCAACTTTTTATTCGATTTTTGGATTCTACGTACCTTGAAACGTAAACTAACAAATTTTGAGGGGGGGTTAAAATTTTTTCTCTTGGTCGACTCCAAAGGTTCACTATTGAAAATAATGAACCAAAAGGTTCTTAATGGTTTCCTATTGGCAGGCTTCAACCAATTATTGGCTCATTGGAATGAGTAGCCTACATTGCTTGGAATCTCAAATTATTGTACATCAACTTGTCATATTAGTTTCACACACATAGAATTGAGAACACGAGAATAAATGACAATCCACTCACTCATCACTTCGATTTTCCTCTTTTCGGCTGAGTCACTGAGTTGCCTGGGCACAGCTATTCCCTTTCTGGGTGAACAAATGGGTAACTTCTTCTGGCTTCAGCTGCACTTTACATCCTACCATCTCGTAAAACTGCCAATTGGTAGAATCATTCTCAAGCTAGAAACAAAAAAAATAATCATAATAATAATAAATAAATGATTGAATAAAACAAGGTTTTGAGACATAGCTATCGTTACAGTAACTGATTTTTGGCATATAGGAACATAACGATGAGTACTTAGTTACTGTCTAGGCTAAATGATTTGTATAAAACACATTAATAGTACTCATAAACATTATAATAATTATTGATGTTAGGTTTACTGGTATAATGGTTCTGAGAATAAAGGAGCCCAAATAAAAGCTCAGTTAACACTGTAAATTTTGTCAGCATAAAAATGTACCTACTACCAACCAAATGAAATCTATGTCGAAAATATTCTAAAGCACCACAAGGACGTCGATATACATGTACCTAAACAATATCATAAATATAACCGAACTGAATAAGAGTAATGAGGAAAGTGATAACTCCTTTTCCCTCAACACTAGCGGTCACACATGTACACACGTCATGATTAACTAGACGGTTCACCAGTTCATTTATTACTGTAACTGAATTTGGTTAAATTGAAGAAACAGTGCAGTCCTAGTAGGTTTAGGAACGTGAACAACGATTGAAAGGAAAAGATTTTTGACGAACAAAATGTGAAACGAAGTTTTGTTACAACTACCGTAGGCACTTACTTACCCACGTACTGCATTGAGACCTCAGGGGAATCAACACCAATCAATGCCACATTTTTTAGATAGAATACACTTCAATAAAGTAAATTGTAAATAACATTAGGTACTCACGTCAAAATGAAGTTCACAGCAGTATAAATGAGAAGATACCAATTTTGTGATCGATGCTGCATCGAACCAACTTTTTTTTCGAACTTTTTGAAGGGGCACTGAAAGCATTACTAATTCCGCATCGGACGAACCACTACAACCCGGAATGAAACACTTCTTTACTTTATCACTTCCGTAAATTTTCTTTTCGCTGCTCATAGTAAAATATTTGAGAGAAGTGAAACAACAAACAACTTGTTTGAAACGAATACGAAAACGGAGCAATATGATCGGTTGAGGGGGGGGGGGGGTGAAGGGAAGCCTTCCTCGCGGTTATGACGGGGGAGAAATGGGTGGGCGTACGGTAATTGACGGGAATTTTTGGTTGAGATGGATTTTCGCGATGTTGGCTATCGCGCGACAGCCAGCCAATCACATTCCCGACCGATTTTGTCGTGGCGTTTCCCGGGTTTTATGAACTGATAATTTTCTTTACCCCCTGTAATTTTTTGGGGGCTCTATTTTTGTGTAGGAACCAAATTTTGTTTCTTTTCAAGGCATTTTCTTTGAGAAAAAAAAATAAAAAAAAATAGGGGCGCACACCCCATTGACCAAAAGAAACAGTATTACTCACTTTTTTACAATACGAATCTATCTACTAGTTTATCAAGCATTATTATTCTTCATCTTCTCTTATTTAGTTTCAAGATTTGAATCACATTATTCGAGTAGCCATTTCACTGGATCGTTTTGTGTGGCGTGCTAGAACTCTGTCTGTTGTCGTTGCTTTCGCGTCGTTTTTTTTTTTTCGTATGACGTCAACAATACTCCTCGATTTTCGCGGTGTTTTGTAACAGAGGTTCACTTGTTTAGTCATTTTCTCCTACGGTAATTTTTTTCCGTTGGTTATTCCTAGTGTTAAACGTTATTCTAGGGCCCTATAATAGGATTTGCCTTGAAATTCCAGAATCTAAAATTGAGGCAAATTCCCCATTGGAAACTATTATCAATACGTCTTCCCATTGGCTAAAAATCACGCGTTGCTACCTTTTGCTCGCTCTAGACCGGAATATTGTCGGATCACATAGCGACGTCGTTATTTTGAAATGCAACGACCAAACTTCGCTTTGCCCGATTAGAGAATTCCAATGTTGTTATCGACCTGTCGTTGCACGGGAGGGATACCGAATCCGACGCGATAACGTCAACCAAATAGCGAGTTACAGAATCGACCTGCTGGGAAATTTCGTCAAAAAAAAAATAATAAAAAATAAAAATTAAAAAAAAAATCGGATGGAAAGTGTAGAAGTTATGGCTGTTACAAGGAATTCACGTTTGCGCATGCGCAGCAACTAGGTACTGTTAATCTGGGGGAGATGATTTTCATAGGGGACCGTCTACACGCCAATCTGAACAATCCTAGAACATTTCGTCATATTCGGATGAAAAATGTAAGTGTTATGGCTGTTACAAAGATTTTACGTTTGCGCATGCGCAGAGGCTACTATCAATTTTAAGGCCTTGATTTTCATTGGGGACCATCTACAACCTAATCCGCATAATCCCTGAAAATTTCATCGAAATCGGATACAAAATGAGGAAGTTCTGGCTGTTACAAGGAATTCACGTTCGCACATGCGCACCGGCTACTATCAGTCCGGGGGGCGATGATTTTCTTAGGGGACCATCTACACGCCAACCAGCAAAATCCCTGATAATTTCATCGAATTCGGATGAGAATTGTTGAAGTTATGTCCGTGGCAAGGATTTCATGACAGACAGACACGGAACCAAAATTGTTCAGGAAGGTCTGAAACGTAAAATGCGAGAGAAATTTCGATTTTGGAAAACTTTTTTTCAACCTTGAAAAGTGAAAACAAAGCTTCCGCTACCTTGGTAGACTCGGAAGCAAAATCAGAATGAAAGAAGTTGCATTTTGAGAGGGGGTAAAAAGAAGTGCTAGGAGGGAAAAGTTGTTGCGAATTAGTTGTAGAATCGATTACTGAAGTATTGTTGATTGGTTCTGAGACTCCCTCTATATAAATTGCACCACAATATTACTTGTTAGGCAAACCGCCGGTGAACTTAATGGATCCGCATTGTTAAACATTGAAAATATTTTCCAGGGATTTTATATCGTGCCGTCCTTCAGAGGAGTTCACCAAGTCAGCAACCTGAAACTCAACAGCCCAGCTCACCAGTGCGGGAAAATCGAACCAGGCGACGAAATTATTCAAATCAACTACCAAACAGTGGTAAGACTCTGTCCTAAACCATTGACCTTAATTGTAGTTCAAACATTATTCGTGGATAATTCAGTGGTCAAATACAAAATTTTGTTATCAAACATTTTTTTTCGATTTTTAAAAAATAGAGAAATTTATTTTGGAAGGAATTTTGTATTAGGAATTTTCATTTCATTTGGAGGCCCTTCATTCATTAAAAAATTGCTTTTAATAAATTAAATCGTAAAGGTTGAGGTTGTTTTAAAGTATTTTGCAAACTCCTTATTAGTATTGTTATGAATCTTGTTCGGAAGAGACCTTGAAACCTCTCAGGCCAAAACTCCTAGCGGTGCAGTTTGTGTTTGTTCTCGTTTTTTCTGTACCAAGTGTCTTGCGATTTATCTCAGTGGCCTTGCGCGAGTCTGTCTCCTTATCAACTTCCTCCTTGCTTACCCTCTAATCGTTCCTCCGAACTGCATATTCGAACCGAGTCTTGTTTTGTATTCTTATACTGTTCCAAGAGCGTGTAAACGTGCATTACTCATTTTTTCTAGTGAATGTGATATTCAATTAAGATCTTCTTAATATTTTCGTATCCTTAATTTTTGTACAGAATAATAATAACGGTCTGTATATTTTTAAATTGAGAACTATATTGAATTATAGATACCTATTTATTGGTCCTCTCTAGTATACTCTTCAGTTTTCAGTACCTTGGTAAGTCTGTAGCTCTCAATTATTATTTCATGAAATCGAACAAAACACCCTCAGATAGATTAGATTTCCATTTCATTTTTCAATTTTCTAGATCATAAAACAAACATTTAAACATACATATCTCGCGTAATAATAATCTTTATTTTTAGCACGTTGTAAAACATTGTTACTTTATTTCTTTATGGAAATTAATTCCACAATAATTCCAGGTTGGATGGGATGTGAAACAAGTGATGCACCTTTTTGCCGAGTCGCCTACTGAAATTCTTCTAACGTTGAAAAAACGGCCGAAACACACGAAAGTCTACGGCCAGATCTACGTCAAACCTTATCGTCTTCCAAGCAAGAAAAGGGCTATCCACTCTCACGGCTTCCCCCCTCGTTTGGAGCCTTTGACCAGACTCCATTTCCGCGTTCCTCTTCACACGTACGTACTTCAATTTTTCAATTTTGTTCGGTAATGCAAGCCTCTGGTCTGGCGAAAAATTTCTCTAGTTAGGCCTTAAAACTGACGTAAAATTGCGTAACCTGTTATAAAAGAGCGAGGGGTACATGCAGCGAAGTAATTTTAAAACACACTATGGTGATGGATTAATTTTAATTTCGACTCGCTGTGTATCGTAGCAAAGAAGATTAGTTTGGCTTCTCTTGGAGACTCTCTGTGTCTCATAGCTTAGAAGAGTAGTTGTATTGTATCACCAAAATTAACTTCCCTCGACCGGGGATCAATCTCCAGTCTTTCCGACTAAATTATATCTACGTTATTGAGTCGAGCACTTTACCACTGTGCCAAGGAATGGACAGAAATGCGAAGAAGTAGCTGACAACATCTCTCCCCTTTCAGGGAACTCTTAGGTACTCCGTTACCCAGTCAGGGAAGTGACGGACCTTTGGCCGGCCAATGAGAGCTTAATGAGACGCTCTATTATTGGCTGGCTTCGGAGTTTGTTGTTATTCTTTCTTGAACAGTGCAGGGGATCTGCTGACCTCAACGTTTGTCCGAATAGGCAGAGGCTCGACTCGTGTCTTTGGGGAGTTATTTTGATGACACAATAATTATTGTCTTCTTATTAACTTCCCTCGACCGGGGTTCAATCTCCAGTTTTTCTGACTGAACTAAATTTACATTCCTGAGTCGAGCACTTTACCACTGAACCAAGGAAGTGAATGGACAGAAATGCGAAGAAGTAGCTGATCACAACATCTCTCCCCTTTTAGGGAACGCTTTAGAGAATTTGTCTTTAGAGAATGCTGAGGAACGCTTTCGGGTCTGTACTGACTGCGCCACTTTGTTGTATCATCAAAAATGAACTTCCCTTCGAACTCCAATCTTTCCGACTGAACTAAATTTACATTCTTGAGTCGAGCACTTTACCGCTGAACCAAGGAAGTGAATGGACAGAACTGCAAAGAGGTAGCTGTTCTCAACAGTTGGGCTTCTATTCCTAACATCTGGATTTTGTTGTTACTTTTCATTTTCTAATGTTCTAGGATCTGACATGTTCCTTTAGAGGAATAGCAAGCTCCAATATTTTCCTGTAATTCTGCTCCCTATCGTAGGAAAACATGTACGAAAAAGTATGCTTCCGGGGTCCAAAAATGTGCACAACCATAATTAATTGTATTTTAATTTAATTAATGACATCATATAAGCTATTTCATGCGATGTAACAAGTCAAAATAATATACAATAGGGTGTTATTGTCTTTCTTCCACTACGTGTTGGAATCAGTATGAAATAATTTTGACAAAACAATACCTATAGCTTTAGCTTCCAAATTGTTCACTGGCCTCAATCACCCACTTCTGTTTTTGTTCGGTCGCCGAACACCTCAGGCCGTGGAACTCATGACACTGAAATTTTCAAATGAATTTCGGACTGCAGAGAAAGCAGCATGTCTGTAAAAAAGAAGAAGTTAGGGTGTGGGGCACTGAAGAAGTCTTAGATGTGCGCATGAAATTGTCAATGACATGGAAATGTCGCTGGATCTGGCTGCCCACATTACGGGAGGAAAGCTTCCGTCAATTGTGCCATGATGAGGGGCTCGTGATGGTGAGCCTCTAGGAACGGGTGACTGTCAGGGGGCACCCTTTCATTGTCGCCCGCTGTTGTCGGGAGGCAAATTCATCGTCACCCGCGAACTCCGAGCTTTGTGAAGAGGTTCCACGGGCCCGTTAGTGGTTGCCAAAAACTCTCTAATGACCCATTCGCAGAACCGCCGCCTGTGTCGTTCGTCGCTATATAAATAGACGGGAATTGACCCAAGGCTTTGAATTTTCTGGTGAAATTAACATCCTCGTCCGTACGTTTCAGGCCGGACTTTGATTAAGCATAACGAAGACCAACTTCGAAGTCAGCAACGCACATGACTGTAGAGAGAGTTTCTGACAATATTTCATCGCACTTTGCCACAATAATTGTAGGCATATTAATTATGCCTCACAGTAATTATTACTGTGAGGCATAATTAATATGCCTTCTCTTTCTTCGAGAACAGCAACAGAGGGATTTAAAACCCATTACGGTAAACAGCTGGTAGAAGAATTTGGTGCAATACTTGAAAGTACCATCCTTTTATAGAAAGTCGGCCGAAATCAGACATCCCAAATTGTTGTGAGCCCGTTTCCGCCTTTTGACACAACCCTTCCCAACTTCTTCCTTCCGAAACCACACTCGTTGAAGGACCTTTCAATAGAATGTTTGACTATATCAACCTTGTGTTTACAAATCGGCCCCTACTTAACAATCACGCTGTTCTCAATCTCCCCCTGTTATCTCAAGTTAGAACGTTTATTCTCTCAGATGCAACAAGATCAACGGTGTAACGAGCCTGTTTATCTCCTCCAGACCTGAGATCTCTTTGGAGTTAACTTTTATTCTTTGTGGAATAAAACGGGCGAAACGCTAACCGGAATCAAACTTACAACTTTGGTTCAAAGGCTACTTGAGAGTCACAAAATGAATAACGCTTCTATTTTTTTCTTTTACAGCTTGAAGATTCCAATTCCAGACAAAGTCGAGAAACCTGCTGAATCCAGAGATTCCTCCAGCTCGGACGAAGAAGTGACTGTTCAACACAAATTGGTTGTTCCTAGCAAGCCTGTTCATATTAGCAGAAGAGCCACTATAACGGGAGCTAGCCCTCTCAGTAAACGCCCGCCATTCGACATTCAAGAGGTAGGAAACAACATACTTATCTCTTTCCCGCAGATAGGATCTTGAATTTGAATTCAAGTAATCTTTTGCTTAGTCTTAGAAAGATCTCTGTGGCAGGTTTCTTGAGGAAAAGAGTTGATGTTAGTTAATCTCCCCCCCCCCCCCCCAAAAAAAAACTTTCCAAAAAAGTTGTGAAATTACCAGAATTGCCCATTTTTTAGCAGGGACGGCTGTTAACTCCAAACAATCTGTTTATAAAAATGAGTTTGTTAATTTTTTGAAACTTTTGTTTTCAGTTGTGGCACGACTTGAAACTTGAGAAGGAGAGTTGCATCAAACAAAGTGCCACGAGCGTAGTGGATTTTGAAGAGAGGCTTTCTTCCGTCGACAAAACGAACACAATGCAGCGGGATCATGAGCCGGTTGAAGCTCTCAGCATCAAACAGAAAATTCAAATGTTCTCGCGAGAACAGAATCAAGAAAGGCAAAAACCGCCTGTTCGGAAACAACAAATAAGAATCAACAGTGAACCCATTTTCGACAATAAAGCGCTTGACGAGGCTGTTCGAATGATCAAAAAGTCGGAAAATTCTATTTCTATAAATAACAAATTGTGTGATACCGACGATAAACACTCGCTTATCATCCAAGATGATTCTGCATCGGTTAAATCTCTCAAGGAGAGAGAGTCTTTTCTATCCGAGAAACGGTTGTCGTCGACAATCCTTACTTTGGAGGATAGAAGTGAACCTCCGCAAGAAGCGGTTCAAGTTTCCACCGAGAAAAATTTGGTCGCCGACCAGGTATTGGTAATTTCGCCGAGCTCTCCTCCACCCCCAACAATCAGGCTTTTACCTACTTTCCCTGAGCCTCCCAAAGAGCCTTATTTCGAGATACCTCAATCAATGAAGACCCATGAACAATTGATTAAAGGCACTCCGTTGCATTTGTACCGTGATGCAGAAACTCAGAAAGAAGAGGCGCCAACAGTTGCCCCTAGATCTTTCGAATCTTATCAGAAAAACGAAGTGTTCGTGATCCATAGCTCACAGCTTCGGGATGCTCAAACGCAAAAGGATGAAGCCTCAGCTTCTTTTACTAACCATCAAAACGAAACTGTGATACCCGTTAATATGTACTCCGATGCTCGAGTCCAAAATGAGGAACATGGTAAAGTTGTTCAAACTATAAACCAACATTTGCTAGCCAGTACGTTTTGTGATGACTCGGATCTACTTGAATGTCGAAGCTATGGCAAGAATTTGGATGTAGGAGCAAGCGAAAAGTACAAAACCAGTTCTTCAAATCACAATCTGAGTAAAAATTTCGATGCTGGAGGTTTTGAAATTGTTAGTTCTAGTTCAAAACGAATGGAATGTGATTCAGAGCTTTCGCGAACTATTTCAAGAGTTAATACCGAAGATATAATAAATAATAAAGAGCACATTGGGTCAACTAAAGTAGTTGTCACTCAGAAGAACAGTTTCCCAAATCCAGCTAAAAAGCAGGAGTTTCTTCCTCCAAAAACCATCCCAAAAGTCTCGAATATCGATAAGAGTTATAGCAATGATAGCATCAACAGGCTACATAGTGGTGGAGAACGGATGCCATCTCACAGTACTATGAGAAGTGACGTCAGCTTAGATAGCTTTTTGGAGTCCGCCGAACCTCATCCCAGGGATAGCAAATACAGTTCTCTCCAAGAGAAGCATCTGCGAGCAGCTTACAAAGACTGCTGCGATAGTTTTTCGAATAAGAGTTATTCATCTAGTGAGTATTCAGAGAATAGTATGGCGTCCCGAACTGTAGAGATGCTGCCACACGAAAGGCAAACGTTGCCAAAGGTTGGTGCCAAGCACTCTGCACAATCTCCTCCTGTCCCTCCCCCACGTCCTAGCCTCAGTAAGCCACCCAATGCTTGTTACCGAGCCATCATGGCTGCTCGGTCTCTCGGTAAAGCTTCTCCTAAGACTCAGAGGAAGAAAAATGCCTTGCTTTCCAGTAAGTACCTCTTGTACCTAGTAATTTTTAACTCTTACGTTACATTATTTATTTGCTATTGAACGTGTCATGATCATGAGCCTTCAATTAATTGTTCATTTTAGAGGGTTTCCCACAAAATATCATCTCATCGTACTGATTTGCTTTTCAGAAAGGAGAAAAATTTCTGTCAAGGACTTCTCATCTGTTGAATGCGAGGGCTGGCTTCTGCAAAGATGTCGTAAAGGTTCCGGAACTTGGATTAAGAGATGGTGTCTCATACATGCCAACACGCTCTATACGTTCAAAACTAAAACCGTAAGTAATATTGAATTACTGAACTGTTTGGTGGGTCCTGACTAGTTTGTCCCTATTTAATGTAGAAATATATTAGGCACGTTGCTTTGTGTCTCTTCAAACATCAACGACGAAGCATTGTATTGCTGCAGACCTTATTTAACTCAATAATTTATTTTATTCACAGGCGAGCAAAGCAGAAACTATGGTCTACCTACCAGGATTCACTGTTTCTCCCGCTGAAGAAGTGAAAAGTAGGCCATTCGCCTTTAAAGTATATCACACCGGGACTATGTTCTACTTCGCTGCAGAAACCAATTTTGAACTGTCAGTGTGGCTTGATGCCATTTCGACAGCTACGTTGGAGCCAAACACTACTTCTCAAGGTTTATATTGCAAATACTTGTATTAGTTTTATTTTCTTACACAATCAACTCAATTAACAATGTGGCAAACGTTCGCTGTGTTTAAAATGTTAAACAGAAATTTGATTATGTACTTATGTTTAGTGTTATTTGTTCCAGAAGTTCTGTATAGTGAGAGTGAAGGGGAAATGCCTCGTAGTGAAGCTGTATCTCCAGAAACCAGGAAGAATCCAATACCAACGCCTTTAGCTACTTCATCTCCAAATGCTCCATCTCCGTCTTCAGGGTATATTTATCGTTATTTCTTTACAGTTATTTAGTTACGAGTATAACTAAACACATCAGGCGTCCACTTCCCTCAGAGAGTTATTTGCATTCCCATCTCATCTGTCAATGGTTTGATACTGTGGAGTTCAGTCTGGAGAGGTTGGTGAATAGAGAGAGAGAGAGAAATACTTTTATTAAACATAAATTTACATTTCTTTTTTGGGAGATAAGTATTAAAGGCTTTGGTTTTCCGTCAGCCGGAGTTCATAATAGTATTTGAGTACTTTTAAGAAAAGAAAAAAAGAATATGCTTATGTATGTCAAAATAATACCCAACTTGAATAGGGAGTACAATTTATGGTGGCGTAGTAATATAAAAATGTACTTTACATACTCTGTGCAAATATGTGGATGTTCTCGCTGTTTTTGTAGAATGAATAAAAAAGCCATTTGTAGTTGAATTGAAGATTTTGAGAGCCGAGGAACACTGCCGAATTTTTGAATGGTTGATGCTGGATGTACTGGTGGTCAGTCATGAGAGCTATTGTAGTTGAATTCAGCTACTAAAAGTCTTCTGTAGGCCCAGGCCTCCCTCACGTAGTTGCACAATGCGTCCCAGCTCCCTCCGTTTAATATGCGTACCAAGGCAGGCCTGTCTAAAGTGGAGCTCCCAAAATGCCTCCTCCTATTGAATGCAAAAACGGGACAGATCGCTAAAAAATGTTCAGTTGATTACAAGGCCCCAAGACACATTGAGCACAGGAAAACTCTGTTCTGCACCCATGGTTTGTAGTTTAGATCCAACATCTCACATCGACACCTGAAGATGGTTCGTACTTGGCTGAGGGTGAGGGGTTCCGTCATACAGGAAACATTTAGCGACAGGTGACCATAAAGTTCATGAAATTGAGCCAGTTGAATTCGCGACGTCCATTCTGCCCTAATGCGTTCTGTCTATTTTTACGATTGCTTCCGTATTTGATTTCCAGAATTCGGAGCTATGTGGGTCAAACTCAGAGTCCATGTAAGCCTCCGTCAGGCTTCTCCACCTCCTCACCCATTCCACATTTGCTGAAATTGCCATTCTGAAAGCTCTACTCGTTAGGTAGTCTTGAGGGAGGTCCGCCACTTTCCTCAGATAATTTGCATTCACGTTAAGTGTGTGTATGTAAAGGGGATACATTCCCGACTCCCAAAAGAGCATATAGTTTGGGGTGTTACGTGGTAGGTTAAAGAGTTTTTTAAGGAAGAACCGCTGAATCGTTTCAAGTTCGTCGTGCTCGAAGCAACCCCAAACCTGACACGCGTAGCATATGGTCGATCTTAGTACCGAATTGAAGATTTCAAATTTGTCGAGCAACGGTATAAAGGGCGATGCATTGAGCTTTTGCCAAATGCAATTGATTGCAAATTTTGCTGTAGCACTCTTTGCTTTGAAATGGGCGCTCAGTGAGAGGTTGTAGGTGATACTAATACCGAGGTATTTGTACTCCTTGACTACTTCTATTTCCCTGTTATCGTACGTCCACTGCTCACTGCTACTAGGTTCCCTGTATCTACGACGGAAGATCATGATTTTTGTTTTGAGCAAGTTCAGCGACAGGTTCCTGCTGGTTGGTGAATAGTTTGTCTTCGCGTCACACCACTCTACACTCAATCTTTTCGGCAATCATTCTTAACGCATTAACGCCCAAAACTTTTTTTCCCGATACATTTTGAAAGTAATTATAATTACTTTCAAAATGTATCATAAATGAGATTCCTACTCCCAATAGTCTTTATAACACAGGAAAAATAATTTCGAAAATCTCCTGGGCGAATTTCAAGGGTTCACATTGCCACATTGCAATGGGCCCCACTTGATCTTATCTTCTTTTTTTCAAAACTGGGATTTTAGTAGTATTGTGATCTCACTGGATCTACTAGGAACTCTCTCGGAATATTCAATACGGAATACGTCCAATATTAAGTGAGTAATTCATCAACTCATTGTCAAATTCTTAATTAGTCAAAAAATACCACTAAAGGGGGCACTGATGATGACAATATGGGTATTTGGTAGAGTAATCAGTAGTTCTGATGACATCCAATCAGGTCATTTACCCAATCAAGTTGTAGATGAAGCTTCTTGCTCCAGGATCAAGGTCTTCTCAATGACTCAAGGAGGTGCTCAGCAACTGCCAAATAGAAAGGCTCCCTATGTTGCCATGTGGCAACTCTGGGAGTTAATTGAGAGTTTGCGTGCCACTACCAGGCCCACGGAACCTCTTCACAAAGCTCGGGTGGGCGACGATAAAAGGGTTCCCTTGAAAGTGGGTGGCTCCTCTTTCAACTGGGTAGCATCGTCGTTGCTCGCGCTAGTCTCCTCCTGACAGGGCCCGTCAAATTTTGGCAGCAAAAACTCTAGGTTAAAGTTGCTACTGCTAGTTGCTGCTATAGGCATGGACTGCTGTTCATGCCTATTAGACAGCGAGGAGTTCATAATTCCATTCCAATGATTTTATAAGCCAGGAACCAACCCTAAATACCAATGCCTAAAGTCAACCCTCATATAGTTGTTATCTCCATGTTGAGGACCTCAGTTGTCCAGAAAGGTGCATTGTGAGTGTATCTTACTGGCATCCAATCTCTGGAAGCAGCTGTGTAGAGTAGGCACAAAGAAGACATCTTTCGCTATAAGTAGAGACCTTCATAGGTACATATTTGTGTACAACCTGACGTCTCAATATGAACTGTGAAACTTTGGTACTTGTACATAACGCTCAACTTCAATATTATGATAATTTTCCTACAGGGAAAGTGGAAGCAAAATGTTTGGTTCCCTCAAGAAACTGGGTTCCCGAAACAGCAAAGAGAGCACGAGCAAAGACAGCGGAGGTTCCAGTTTGGATCGCAAATGCCTGAGGATCCTAGGAACAGGTCCACTTCCGGTTCCAACAGCACAGTACCGCAGCTATCGTCGGGTTCACAACACACCACCTCCACCTCCGCCTTCTCTATGGTACTTTTCGAACTCTGTAGACCTCTTTTTCTCAATTCAGTACAATGAGTTGAATACCATGCATTAACCTATTTCTTGGTTCTCAACATGCCAAGATTACCAGAGCTAAATGGGCAACTCTGGTTGCGTATTAAAAATAACGATCACAAAAAATGTATTTCAAAACTTTGTCGGGATTGAAACTTTTGATTGGTGCTGTTTTGGGCAGCTCCTTGTTCATTCCCTTGGAAGTTGAATTTATACTTCTACGTTCATTCGTGAACCATGTTTCCAATCACTTTTTGACAGACGATGATTAACTTTTTGGATATTTTAAGATGAAATCTTCCAAGAAACTCACAAGTCACAGGTTTTAGTGGCGACTTGACCTAAACACATCATAATGTAGTTCCCGCCAAAATTTCATATTTAGTTTTTTGCTTGGGTTAATCCCAACGACAGAAATAATTACTGAAGTTGGCCATTATGTGTATGTTTTGGCATCCCAGATATACAGGGTGTCTACAAAACAGCTGTAAGGAATTCAAGGGGTCGATTCTACAACTAATTTCCAACAAAAAGTGTCTCTAAGAATTTTTTAAACGCCTCTTTAACCGACTTTTTCACTTTTAATTTTTTTTTTCGTGTTTTCGACCTTACACCATTAAAACGGTCATAACTCTCTTAAATTACACTCAAAAATTAAAGATAAGGATACCGTTGGAAAGAGCGTCAAATTTCCTATCTCCCTGATACCAAATAACAAATTTTCAGTTGAATTACACGAGGAATAAAGCAACCTAAAAAGTTAACTTAGTAAATTTTCGAAAAATTCCCGTTTTTCAACGCCTATAAATCTCTAAAAATTACCAGGTAAAGTTCTGTTGCCGGAAAGCCTAGAAAATGCGCCAGAATCTCAGCTTTCCAATGGTATAATCAAAACATATTCTACAACCGTATTTAGGGGAGAAATTCGTGTTTGAACGCGGAAAAACGTGCATTTTTTCAACGAAATCGGCGCTCCGCCTAGTCGATTTGAGGGGTCGGACGACAGCAGTGGGTGGGTCGGCGCCGCAGTAGACCGCGAGGCCTCCGGAAACAGGAGGCCAGAGCGCCGATTTCGTTGAAAAAATGCACGTTTTTCCGCGTTCAAACACGAATTTCTCCCCTAAATACGGTTGTAGAATATGTTTTGATTATACCATTGGAAAGCTGAGATTCTGGCGCATTTTCTAGGCTTTCCGGCAACAGAACTTTACCTGGTAATTTTTGGAGATTTATAGGCGTTGAAAAACGGGAATTTTTCTAAAATTTAGTAAGTTCACTTTTTAGGTTGCTTTATTCCTCGTGTAATTCAACTGAAAATTTGTTATTTGGTATCAGGGAGATAGGAAATTTGACGCTCTTTCCAACGGTATCCTTATCTTTAATTTTTGAGTGTAATTTAAGAGAGTTATGACCGTTTTAATGGTGTAAGGTCGAAAACACGAAAAAAAAACTTAAAAGTGAAAAAATTCGGTTAAAGAGGCGTTTAAAAAAAATTCTTAGAGACACTTTTTGTTGGAAATTAGTTGTAGAATCGACCCCTTGAATTCCTTACAGCTGTTTTGTAGACACCCTGTATAAATATTACGTACTTTGACAACGTCATAGAAGCTAACCATAATGCACCTCAATTTTTTGGACGCCCAGCTTACTGATCCCTGAGTTCCTATGGAAATGTTCAACTCTTTGTATAGACCTATTTGTCTTCGTAAATTATGCGGCCCTAAATTGTACTTGGATCATAAATTATTATTTTTATTTGCGTAGAATGCTTCTTCACACTTTCTTGCTTGAAACTGTTTCCTTTTGGAACTCTTCTAACTACCCTAAACGCTTCCTTCCTCAGGGGTTTGAATCCTGATGTACCTTATCATCCACCCAAGTCATGTCTTTCCCATCTCCTCGCAGAATCTGGGAAGTAGCTAGAATTTTCCTTGTAGAATGATTTATTTAAACCAATAAATGAAACGTATAAATTCAATGTTTCGTTGAGTGAGATTGCTCAACAAAATCATGATTTCATCCACTTTTTGCATGTTCCAGATACATTTATATATTTCGGTGCGAAATCTCAAATTAAGGACTCGCGAACACTAATGAAGACTATACCAGCTTTTGCATGTTGCATGTTACCAGTTTTTATTGACAAACGCATGGTCTATCTAGGTAAATGCACACCGCTGCTGAATTTACATTACGCTTCTTACTATTGTACCAATTACTTTATTTTGCTAATTTTTCAATAAAACATAATATAATTGTACCATTTATCACATATACATTATAATAATCCGAGGACTGTTCAATTTTTTAGTTTTCTCCGGGGTTGGTACCTTACTGTGGAAGGTACCTTGTTTAGTTATTTTATAATTTGTATTCCAAACCATGGTTTCAGTCCCCCACCTAAAGAATCTCAGGATCAGCCTCATGCCGCTCTTCCACCAGAAATGGCTGATTACAGGCTAGCTTCTCTCACTGCCAAAACTACACCACCTGTTCCTCGGTGAGTCAACCACCACGATATTTTTTATGTAATATAATATAATATAATGTAATGCTATTCGAATACAGCACTGGAAGCCAGAGGTAGAGGTAGGGCACCGCTGCACAGTACTGTGAGTTTATGAATCAAGTGATCAAAAATTAATTTGTGGAGAGTTCTGTTAGAGAAAGTTGCTCTGATCATGGATTTCATACTACTTCATATTTTAAGGAAAGAAAATAGCACAATAAATAAAATTAGAAGGAGTTTATTAAAAGGGCGATTCTCAAACTGCGGGGCAATAATTGTTCATTGTTTATTTTATTTTATGTTTTAGGACATAAATTATTTATGCCCTTTGTTAATAACAAATTTTCTGATCAACTTTTCTCAAAAAATCTTTTTGTAGTTGTTTTTGCAGAATCTACATGATACCTCCCTAGTTGATCTATAAATCGATCAATTCATGTGCATAATCAATCGATATGTACCTCAAATCTCATTGCCATGACCTATAAAATTTATAAAATCAAATTTTGAGCAACTTGAGGGTTATCATGCATGCTCACACATCAGAACACCTTTATATTAGACTCCTGAAGGTAGCTTTAAAAAAAATTAGGGGAAATTGAGAAGTTAAATTTTTTTGAAATTTTAAATTCAAAACAAATGTAACATTTTACCAATTTTACAACAGTTTAGGTACCGAAACATAGGTAATAATTAGATGTCTTTAGAAGTGCATTACACTGATTGATGAATCAAAATCGTCACTGTCATTAGCGCAGCTGATGCTGGAGAGAGCGCTTCCACAACTCTGTTCAATAGCGTTAGATGTGCTTGGTACAGCAGTAGGTATCAGTTTTGTGGATGGTGGTCGTGTCAATGAAGTTATCCCTAATCAGATACTGGTTGATGACTTCATAATCTTTTCTGTTCTATTCTGTTGATATGAAAAATGCGAGGATGTGGTTTTTTTCCTCTCCACGCTTTCCCGCGACTTAATTTTTGAAAAAGCTTTCCATTCGTATTGAAAATTTCATAGAAAAAAAAGTCGCGGCTAGTCGCGGCAAATTCCAACGGGATTGAGTCAAGGGATAGTGTCAGAAAACATTCATCAAATGCTCTAATTCCTCATTTCTCCTGTCAGACGCGAACGCTGACAAAGAAAAATTGGGAATTATTGTTGTGACGATTTTACCGAGTGCTTAGGGGAAATTCATACTTCAAAAATTATTAAAAAACGTGAATAAAGCACATACTTATGCCGTGACTCGTGATGAAGAGCAATAAGAACCAACTTGTTGATATGACGGTATCCGCACTCATAATGAGCCTTGGGTGAAATGAGTTATTAACATAAATGATCGCGGAACTTGCCTTCTGGTGATCCGTAAAGAGGCTTGTGAGGTCAGGAAACCTATTTAAACGTGCTCAAAGACTATATGGGGATAGGTTCTTGCACTCCTTTCCAATACTAATAGACGTTCGTTTTTTCGATTTTTTACACATACTCACAGTACTGTGCGCTGTGGGTGCATTTCTCTTTGCTGAATCACCCTCGGATTCCATTACCCTCGAATTCGGCATTTTTGGTTGTTATCAAACCTTGACAAATGAAAGTGAGCTTCCTCAGAGAAATTTATTTTTTCATTACACTTGTAAAAAATGTTCAACATCAACAATCGGTGTTCTGTAGAGTTGGTCCATGGTTGCAAAGTCACATAAGCAACACAAACGTAAGCTTGGTTCACATAGGTGCTTAATGTCTGTAATCCGTAGTGGGTAGTGGATGCTATTGGCTGGAGCAAATTGAGGGGGTGGGACCACAGAGTACTGGAGACAAGTTATCAGAGTGGAAAGCTAATGTTAAAATGGCGTGCAAGCATTTTTGAGGCTGCCTCAGTTGCACCATCTACTTTCAGCTGAAGAACTACTACAGAAACTGAAGTGGTGGGGGGAGGCCACACTATCTTCATGTCGCTTCTTTTCAAATCCTTTCAAATTAATAGAAATTTATGACTTTTCATTTCATCATCAATTAGATTTGCAAGAATTACTTAGAAAAACCAATCGAGGCGAAAGGTATTTTGCAAGTTGCCCTTACAATTTGTTGTTGTCCCTATTGCCAGTAGTTCAAATGTTCAATCGACAACTGCCACCCATAGAAACATTTGAAACCTAGTGTATTATTGAAAATCGCTCGATTTTTTCATACAATGTATGTCATACCGAGAATGTAACTAAAATTTAGTTACATTTAATGTTATCAAATTAATTACTTGGATGCGGCCGGTAACACCCCAAGGAGAAAAATAATTTTTAACATATTATGTGTTAAACGAGGTGACTTGTTGCGATGAGGTTGGGAACAAGCGATCATGAACGCGATCTGTTGCACTCATCTAGAACTACGTCCTGGAGCTCCACCAATCAGAACGCTTCTAGGGCTCCCAGCTTCAGCTTTCAGCCCAGTGGGTGGGACTGATCTTTGCGGATGTAGACTTTTGGATCAGAGTGTATCGTTTTGAAAAATTGGATATTTTACGCATTAAGGATGAACTGCGACAAACTTTGGTAAAGTTCATAACAAACTCTCGTAATTGCATAATCATTCTGCCATGTGAACGCTCTTTTCTGCATTACGCACTTTCTGCATCACGGAACACCCCCACTTCTCTTTTTGCGCATTACACATTACGGACTTTACACACCTATGTGAACCCAGCTTAAGCAAACACAAATTTGAATGATAGTAGATAACAAAAATGATAAAACCATGGCTACGAACCTTCACAGGAAACTGTAGTGCCAACTTGAAATTAGCTGCTACTTTTGGAACATATTAACAATCCGAACTGGTTTTGGTTATATCAGCCCTTCTCAGATTAGTTGAAGTGGAGAGCTCTGTGATCGTATTTTTCTATTGTTCATTTCACGATATACACAACAGATCATAGCTGGTCCATAAGTTGTTTGTTATTATTATATATTATTAATTTTACAGTCGCAGAGTCGTCCCAAGGGAATTGTTGCAAAATGAAAATCGGCGTCCTCACATCTCAGCGCCCATCCTCAATCCTCTCCCTCCAGGTTGGTACTTTTTTTCATTAAATCAAACCACTTATATGCATCTAGCAGTTGATATTGCCTGTTCCCTGTTTTTGTATTGTATCGTAAGAATTTCTTTCCTGTGGAAGGTTTGGATGAGCGAACACGAGTACTCCCACTACATCATGGCAGGTCTGTCTTGGAATTCAGGTTAGGTTACTTCTATAAATGGCTATATGGTAGAATTATCTTCTAATGAAGCAGCGATTGAGTCCTATAACTTGTCTTAATTTCTCAGGAATCACTCTGCAGAACCTCATTGGATGGAATCTCTTCGGCGGTCAGATAATGGCAGAAGGAAAATCAAAACTAAGAAACATTTACCTCTCAATCAAGGTATGAACTCTCATATTTTCAGTTATATATTCAACATGTAAATGCTTCCAATTTTACTTCATACAAGCAGATACCATTCTTTGTTTTTGTTTAAATTTATTGTTACGTATTTTGTTGCTTTTGATCTTTCAGCTGGCCCATCAGGGAGTCAAATGCACGCAGAAGGAGCTTACGTAAGTCTCAATTTTGCTCACCTACTTGCAGCAATTCAGATATTTTTCATAACGAATCTAAATAACCCAAGATTATTTGGATTAGAGATCGGTCGCGGTTGGGATTGCAGGTCATAATAATTTTTCGAGTTGGGCCGTTGGTGAAACCCTTTCCACTTGAAGGGGGTGAGTGAATAAGTAGCCAAGAACGATATGATCATCTTCCTTTAGAAAGACAGCCAATGATGTCTGTGACCCAGGAATGGCTTTTTTCAAAATGACATTTTTCAAAACATGAGCAAGAGCTCTGCTATCGCTGAGGCGGAAAGACCTAAGCACCATGGTCTACTAACTGGCCACTGCCTTTGAGATGCCATCTCAACAAAATGGGGCAAAGCCAGAACAGTTGAATGTCGATTCAGCTGCGAAGTAGTTATTCTTGTCCCTGCTGACTTAGTGAAAGAAATGCCCTTAAAGAGAGTAATTAATTGAATAGAGAAGTTTGTTTCAATAGACGAATGGTTCCATAAGAGATGGAAAGTGACGAATCAGAGCCCCATGGAACATTTTACCGGATCATTTGGAGTTAATATTGCGCTTGCTCTTGGATGGTGGTGCTCAACACACTTCCATTCCTTGGTCTCAGTATTTCCTTTACTTTCATCAGTGAATATTCTCGAGGAATAATTTAAATCATGCACCATTGGTGACGTCCCTAACAAAACTTCTCAAGTAGAATTTAAGCACTCACGGAAGTCGAAATTAAAAAGACCGAATTTCAGAACGAACGAACGAATTTAATTAGGAACAGAACGATATCAAGTTGACAGATAAGAAGTTACAACATTTGCCAAGTGAGGCGCGCTAGCATCTAGTGCCTAAATACAAATATCTCCAATGGGATGTTACTAATTTACCACAATTTCAAGTTAGTGGGATAATTTGTGTGGGTTCACGAGCTTTTAAAACGTTACAAGCGTTGATAATACTGGTACGAGGGTGGATCAAATATAAACGGGACTCTGACCTCTGAGCGCCGACGGTTGACAGAAGCGATCACTTCGAGATTGTTTGAACAGGTTCATTAGAAGGTGGATGAGGGGGGCGTCTTCCCCTTTACAACCTTTCATGAGTAGTTATCGCGATGTCTGAACAAAAGGTGCCCGTTTCCATTGAGCAACGAATTATCATAAAATTTCTTACCCGTGAAAGAGTCAAACCTTCGGAAATTTTTCAAAGGTTGACTGCCCAGTTCGGGGACCAAACCCTCTCTAAGACCCGTGTGTTTGCCTGGCACAAAGAGTTTCAGGAGGGAAGAGAACGAGTAGAGAATGAGGAACACGATCGTCGTCCCCGGAGCAGCATTACGGATGAGAACATTCAAGCAGTTCGTGACATTCTTGAAGATGATCGACGTGTGACTGTCTCCGAAATCGCTGAGCAGGTAGGGGTAAGTTATGGGAGCTGCCAAACGATCATTACAGAGCACCTAGGATTCCATAAAGTGTGTGCCATATGGGTCCCTCGCCTTTTGACTGCAGATCAGAAGTTGAGACGTTTGGAGGTCTGTCAGAGGCTTTTTGCAAGGTTTGAGGAAGAAGGGGAAGCATTTTTGGCTAGCATCGTCACCTGCGACGAAACATGGGTCCATCATTACACACCCGAATCGAAGCAAGCCAGTATGGAGTGGCGGAGGAAGGGGGAGACAGCCCCAGTGAAAGCAAAAACTCGACTGTCTGCTGGCAAGGTCCTTGCAACTGTTTTTTTCGACTATCGAGGCGTTTTGCTCATTGATTTTTTGCATGAGCGAAGAACAATCAATGCTGCCTACTATTTTGAGCTGCTGACTCAGGTGAGGGCTGCATATCGCAGCAAAAGACGGAATCAACCAATTCGTGACGTCATCCTCCTCCACGACAATGCAAGGCCCCATACTGCAGCTCTAACTGTTCAAAAATTGGAAGAAATGCGTTGGACTCCACTTGATCATCCTTCCTACAGCCCTGACCTATCGCCCTGTGATTTTCACTTGTTTGGGCCACTTAAAGAAGCCCTAGGCGGACAGCGATTCGAGGATGATGAGGGGGTCGAGGGGTTCGTGCGCAATTGGCTTCATCGTTTTTTGATGCTGGGATTAAAAAACTTCCTATTCGCTGGGAAAATGTGTCACAAAAGCAGGAGACTATGTAGAAAAGTGACATATACCCGCTTTTTATTTTCTAACAAATGAAATTTAAACAAAAATAAAGTCCCGTTTATATTTGATCCACCCTCGTATAAAGGGAGGTCCTTACGGAGCTTCCAAACTGGGCACTTGGCCAAGATGCCCGAGAAATTTGCCCCAAAAAGATTAAAGGAACTGGGAAGTCGAAAAAAAATGTTTATTTTTAAGTCTCAGTCTCAATATTTGATTTTTTTAATTTGGAGTGTTGGAAGTCAAAGTCAGGCGTCAGGGCTCAAAACAGGCGCGAGCTAGTGCATGCCCAGACTGTTGGCTGGATCGTCTTCCTCTTCCTCAGCTCTTTTTATAAACACGAGCATGGCATCGCCCCATATTGAAAAAAAAAACCTGCGAACTAGAAAAATACTAGAAAATACTCTCGACAACACAAGGGGCAGAGATCGCGCGGCAGAGCCCATGGAAGGCACTCTCGTAAATAAACAATGAGATCTTCTTTCTCCTTCGCCCATTCTTATTCCCGCACATATCGACTAATTATTGGTGAGTATCTAGGGAAAGAAAGTGGTGGAATGGCCCAAGCGCTATCTAGTGACGATTAGATGAACCTTCTCTTCTTTTTTGGCAAGATGGATGCATCTCCATTGCCAACCTGTGGTAATGTCTGTAGTAGATCACTGCCCAATCTGTAGGAAACCAGAAATTTGCGCTCAATGAAAAAGGCAATCAAATCTGTTTGCATCAATAAGAAAGGCATTCAGTCTGAAATGAAAATCTACGTATTTGTAAGTAAACAACATTAAATTTTAAATATTTTACTATTTACGAAATAATTTGAAACACAACACACGATACCTACATCACATAAGCCAACTGATAAGAGAGATAACCTAGGTTTTTGAGCTCCGGAAGGTTCATCTTATCTTCGCTAGGCAGCGCTCAAGCCGTTCCACCACTTTCTTCCCCTAGATGCTCCCAATTATTGTATCTGAGCTCATGATTACCTACCAAACAATAAGCAAGGACAGGGGAATCAAAATGTTACTGAAGTGTAGAATGAAAACGGAGACATCAACCAATGCGAAGGCAGCGCCTGTTTTTAGTTTTTCGCCTCTCCCGTAAAACAGCGTTTTCTGTTGTAAAGTGTACCTTTCTAAAGCAGCCGCTGAACGAATCGACGTGAGGTTTTTTTATTATGTTCTGTAGGAGGTAATTAATGATGTATCATACGTGTTTTGCGAAATTCAAAATGTAACCTGGCTAAAACTCACTCTAATGCTACTAAAAAAAATGACTTTTGCGTTTGGCTGTAGAAAAAAATAAAAATATAACAAGTAGAAAGAAAAGCGTATGGTAAGTGATAGAGTAGGATTCATAGAAGATATTTTTTTTTTTAAATCGTCTCGATCCGTCGACGGGGGGGCTGAGAAGAAAAACCCCCTTTTTAGGACGGGATTGAGTGAACCGGTCTTCTTAAAACCACCATCAAAACGAGTTAAGTTCTTATTTCAGGGTACCCAAACAACCTAGAAGAAGTAGCCTTGCATACTCATCTTGTAATACGTACCATCCAAGCCTACCTATTTTTTTTTTTTTTTTTTTTTTTTTTTAAAGAAAGACGCAGGGGGCACGCCATTAATACAAAAATAAATAAATAAATCAAAAATGATGGGGAGGACGCCCAGGACTCACCCGACGCCGGCCCTCGGGATTAGGGAAGATGAGGAAGGTGGGGGTGGGAGAGAGGGATGAAGGGAAGTACCTCTATAGAACGACCACCAGTTCAAATATGAGCCGAGCAGGACGCGGGTGGTGATACCACGGAGTACGCCTACCGAGATGCCCAACTCGCGCAACTCCGTGGCGCTTTTCCCGCACCACACTCCGCGCCATGACAATGTTGCAGCCATCACCCTGATGTTGTTGGGTGCCACTCCTTTTAGCTCAGACACCGCTTGCCGTAAATCATTCGTATCATATTTCCTTATCTTAGCCCCCCAAGTCTGCTCCATGTCCAAGCTGCCATTGACAACTTGGACATCCAGGATAATGCAAGACTGGATAATAATCTCGACGTTTCAGGGCCTCGTTTCTCCTGGAACACCGCCGACAATCCCTGAGCTGGAGTACCCACCTGTCTTCGAGCCTGACACTTACACCTTGGATACTCTACTTCACCGAACTCGAACACACCCGAAACAATGATGGGGGGAATCACTCGGCAAGTTTTTAGTAGAACCCTACTTTATACCAATTTATTTATTCTACCTACTCCAAGTAGGTTGACACCTACGTAGAGGGGTTTTTAATATTGTATTTATTTATTTATTTTTATCACCTATCGATTTACCTATTTGATTCGTGGATAACGAATCGTTTCGAATGGGTTACATTATTGGATCATGTATCCATCTTTGAATATCCCTTAATCATTGAATACTTCTACGTATTATTAATATTCAAATCGTTAGTTTTTTCCTACAGTACTCCGTCTGGAAATTTTGAAGATTAGTTGAAATCTAGATTACTTTCTTAGCGTTGCTTTAAAATATGTTAGACCCATCGGATTTCATACTCTGTGAATCGTGTCGATGCAGCTTCGTTGACCGTCGGATGTCTTCGACTAACAAGTACTTCTGAGCAGAAAGTTGGCTGCACTGGGTGTACTTGAGATTTTACAAATTCTCTTTAAATCCTCTCTAGGGTCTCATTGGTTCTAGTTTGTAACTGATAACGACCTTGTCATCAATCTAAACACGATCCACGCAGGTCCCAAACGATCAGGACCCTCTGACAGAGTGCCTACCGGTAGTCAATGTTTGCTGCTCTACTATAATTTATTAGATCCTATTAGTTTAGTTTATTTTATACTTGTCATTCCTTTTAGTTATCCCTGCTCACCACAAGGATTCGCTTTACACACGATGCAATTCTGTAGTATAAATCCAATACATTCGGAAACATAATCGATTTCGAAGTATCATTTACCTACCGGTAGGTACTCTGCGTGGACCATGGCACATAATTATTTTTGTTATCACTGAATGAACACTATTTAAACTACAAATGGTGTCTGTTTACAGCTTGTATCACTGGTGCCCTTCAGTGAGCTGTGATTATCCTATTTAACCTATTGGATTTTTCAATTCTTAATTGCCTACTGGGCGTCTTCCAATTTATAGGAAAAGAGACTGATGATCGTTGTAACGTAACCTACCTAGAAAGAAGTTAATCTACGTTATTTTCAACCACTTTTATCCTATCATACTTAAAGTTATGATTGAGCACATGATCGATGCATCATTTATGTTTTTCATAGTGTATACCTACTTATTGGTAAGTCGATGCTACCTCGAGTAGGTATTTGTTGTTTTAGAATGAATGTTAAAACGGTTTTGAGAAGTCAGAAAAATAGGTTGGTAAGTACAGCGTTATGAAGTTGAAATTGAAATCATCTATACGATCGCAATGTACAAAAGAAGTAAAAATTGATACAAATCCATTAATTACGAGTATCAATATTATTAGCTCAATGTAACTACGCGCCAAAAATCTGTGGTTGTAATAAACCTGTTTAAAAGGGGCCGTTTATCGACCATGAATGAAGTTCAGGTAAGTCTGGCTAACTGTCAGCCTTGGATAACCTCTTGCAGGCTGTTCATCAACGCACTTTTAACTGCCAGGTAGTGCTATCTGCTGCATAACTTTACCTGGGGATCCCATCCTCAGGTAAAGGCGCGATTACAGACGTAGCCAGTAGGCAGTAGAACCAAATTGGGAACCAACTATGGATGGAGGGGAGTCTTCAAGGCTGTTCCGTGTTGAGTTAATTAACTATTGACTGATCGATGGAAAGCATATTCAAATCAGGACCCGAGATTTGGGCTATGAGAAAACATTTAATACTGTGCTTTTTGCTTTGGTGGATCATGATTACCAATTCGTTTACATGGATGTAGGAAGTAATGGCTCAGTTGTTCACTGCACTCAGCAATGAACTGTTGCCAGGAGGGGGTGTATAGTGGGAGATGCTTTCCCTTTAACACATTGGACGCGGATCGCGTCAATGTCACGCAAATCCTGGGGTACCTGTGGCAGGCAGCGTTAATGTCACGCAAACACTTCTCGCAAAAGGTTCAAGAATATCTGCTCCTGTTCTTTCGTTTTTGGTCATTGCTCTTTTCTAGCTGTTTTTCATGATAGATGAACTGTTTACGAGACAAAGGGTTCAATCCAAAGATGAATCAGTCATGAGCAGTTATCAAAGTGACACCTTATCTTTGCGCGCTTCGCGAAAAAAATGTCTCCACCACAGTGGACCAACGCGTTTTTTCTTCAGCGTTCAACGTGTTAAAAGAATACTCGATGAAACCTTTTGGTGGGCACAACCTCTGGTTCGATGAAAAGGTGTTGAACTACAGGTTATCATGGGCTAGACAAAATAAGGACTATCAACAAACATCAATGACAAACTGCGTCAACATCAACTCGACAGCCAACTGCACTGGCCTCGAATGTGATTCACACGATTACAGTGAGTTGCGCCAGCTTAGATTTTCTGGGTGGGGAGAACTGGATTGGCCTGAAACCTACTCATGAGGACAGTCGACTGGCGTGACTTTTTTCCACAGGACTGGCATGTCAATGGACGCCACAGGTGTTTACACGAGACCTTCTACTGGTTCCAGTCAGCTGGACTGCCTACTGGTCTCGTGCAATCACGCCCCAAAGGTTTTATCCCTTGGGTAACCTTCTTTTTGTCGTGATTTGTATTCATATTGGCCTTGATTCGTATTCATAATCATTCTTGATTCTTTCATTCATTCGTACTTCGAGGAAGAGTCACTTCATAGGTGGATCTGTGTCGCTTATGACAGTGGTGACGTCTGCTTTCCACATGCGGACACTTCCAATATAGGTATGCTTCTACTAATTTGAACCGCCCCATATTTGATTTTGAGAGCCTCATTTGTCGGAATAGGTCGTCTGTCTTATTTTAAAATATTCCAGTTTCTTTAGAGCCTGTGTTAGGTACTTTATAAAACGATAGAACACAAGCTACCTTTCTTAAAACTTTATTTTGGGTAAGTCAAATGCGATACACTGCTCTTGGAGAAACTATAAACTTGCACTAAAATCAGAGAGAGGAAAACGTCCGAACTCGCGGGTAAAACCGAATAAAAAGCAACAATAATAGGAACAGCTAAGGGCCGCGGACACTACAAAACGCACCCATGGAGGAAGCACGAATAGCTACCTACCTATTTTCAACAGCCTGAAACATCACACTTTGAAGTAATCCTCTTTCAATACAAATTGTTCATTACTATAAGTAAGTAACATTTCTTTTATAGCTCGCTTCAGGTTGAAAAGAATCGTGTCTGTTTACTTCGGTGCTGTAACCAGTTGAGTTCTTAAATGATTTTGCTTCTGAGTCTAACAGGGTAGCGGAAGCGTTGTTTTATCTTTTTGAAGATAGAAATGTTCTCAAACTCGGCACTTGCCTTACTGCTTAGAGCCTTTGGCTGAAATTCAATAAAACTTGGAACATGCTTCAGCCACGCTTTTTGACGGAGTAGGGATTGGGTGGATGGGTGGACCCTTGAATGACACTCACCCCTCATCCATTCCGCATTACCCCTCCCGCATAACATTCTAGGCTGGTTTGTTCAAGGCTAACGCATGTTCCATGCTAAAATCAATATTTGCCTGTGTGTACGTGCGTCTGTCATGAAATCCTTGTAATGGGCAAACTATATTGTCCGATTGCGATGCAATTTTCAGGGATTGTGCGTATTGACGTGTAGATGGTCCCCTATTAGGGTAGTGCAAGGTACTCGTACTTAATGAAATGAAATTTTGAGATTAGCTATAAAGCATCATCTGTACAATCGGGTTATCGATACAAGGAAACTATGTGCCACACCCTCTTGGCTGACTTTTTTAGCTGTTTCAACATTCATTCTTAATTTATGTAAAGGGAATACAATGGAAACCTGGAGACGGTGACCTATTTTCAGTCAATTGAACGTGGAACGATTAAGTGAAGAAGACTGTAGTGGTAAAAATTTGGACTGCGATCAAAGTGCTGGTTTTATGGTTTTGTATCGAATGTATTTTAGTATATTACTAATCGCGAGTTGCATGAGTGTGGTTTGTATTTATTTGCGAAGTGGATCTCCGGCAGTTATACCGAGAAACTATTTTTGGAATTAGATAGAACTAGGTTGTCAAGACTGATGTAGACTTGATTGAATTGGAGACATGCGTTGATATTATGTAATAACTCAAATTAAAAAAGCTCTTTGCGGGCTCTATGTTAGCTTCGGCCACAATTTTTATACGATAATACTATTTGTGAACACTGTAATTTGTGTGTTGACTGTAAAATTGAACACCAAGAGGCGGTTTCCGTAACGTTAGCTTCAATGTTCGTAATTTTGATTCATTAATAAAATACGATGGTGCCTATATTATGCTTACTTGTGATCAAAATGAAGCGTACCATTAATGTATGCCGCTTAACGGTTTTATCAGTGAAGGTACGTCCATTATGCGAAAGAAAATCGCAAATATTTTATAAACTAATACGTAGGTGTGTAACTCAAGTTTTTCATTGCTTCCTAACGACTGACCATGTGAAATGGCGGTTTTTTTTAAATAAATTAAGATGATCGTAAATTTATCAATGTCCCATAAATCTATCACAAACCTATTCGGTTGCGAGCTTTAAACGTGGTATTATTTATTCAATTTAAACAGTGATTGCCTCAATAGATAAGTGGAGATGGTAACCGTAAAGTTTTAGAATATTTGTTTTTATGTTGGATAACATGATTTTATGTTTTGGGCAGAGGTGGATTTATCAATAAGCCCTTACAGGGAATGTGTGCAAATTAAAAAGAATTGCTTAGCCTAGTGTTTTATACGTGTTGGAAATAATATTGTGGATGTGATAATTAATTGTAAGAGTAGATTAATCATTCTTGACCGTGGAATACGTCTACATTTGTAATAGGTACCAAATGCAACTAATTTTCATGTAAGTTGCGCATTGTGTTATTTTCTTTTCTTCGATTGATTGATTATAATTTTGAAATATTATTTGTGTGGTTTCGATATTGAGTTGTGTGTTTTTACTCATTCCTATTTTAAATATGCGGTGTAAGTGTATTCATTTTAGCGTGGAAGGTGTGTTTGTGCAATTGTCCCGCTGTTGAAATAACAATTAGGTTTTGTGGTGATATGATTGTTTGCTTCTTTTTGTACCATGTTTAAATTTGATTGTGTTGTTTGAGGTATTTATGTTTTGAAGCCGATTGAATCCACTATTTATACTGCGCCGACGTTATTTATTTCCAATATATTTATGCCGTCTTGTTAGTTATTGTGAAATGGGCAATTATCGCACCTAAGAGAAAAATCACTATTTTCAAATTCTCTTATCTTACACGAGAAAAGTATTTGAAGTCCTGTCACCGCAAGAGAGTCTGGGTGCATTGCTCCTGTCATTGCTTGTGTTTCTGAGGGGGTTGTCCAGTCCTTGCCTATTTTTCTGTGGGCGTGGCTCCTGTCATGGCTTGAGATTCTGGCAGCGTTGCTTGTGTTTCTAACCCCCTCAGAAACATTTCAGAGGCATTGCTCCTGTCATTGCTTGTGTTTCTGAGGGGGTTGCTCCAGTCCTTGCCTATTTTTCTGGGGGCGTTGCTCCTGTCATTGCTTGACATTCTGTCCGCATTGCTCCTGTCATTGCTTGTGTTTCTGAGGGGGTTGCTCCAGTCCTTGCCTATTTCTCTGGGGGCGTTGCTCCTGTCATTGCTTGACATTCTTTCGGCATTGCTCCTGTCATTGCTTGTGTTTCTGAGGGGGTTGCTCCAGTCCTTGCCTATTTTTCTATGGGCGTTGCTCTTGTCATTGCTTGACATTCTGTTGGCATTGCTCCTGTCATTGCTTGTGTTACTGAGGTGGTTGCTCCAGTCCTTGCCTATTTATCTGGGGGCGTTGCTTCTGTCATTGCTTGTGTTTGTGGAGTGGGAGAAGCCCATAAATAATTATTACTTAATTAATTGGGGAAAGGGTAGAGTTCAGGAACAACTCAAAAATTTGAGATTGACGAAATTTTTATATTTTGACAATCAAAACAGGTGGGAAAATATACCATTGAAAAAGGGACAATATAAATTTAATCGAGGAAAAAGACCATCGGAAAGAGGAGGAGAAAATAATATGAATTGAGCAAGAGATAACTCACCAGAAAGGGGATCCGGGAAGGAAGTGAAGTCTCAGGTAAAATGCGCCAATCGAGCCCCCTCTTCTCCCCAAAGGGGTAACTGCGGTGGGGAACCTCCGCGGAACAAAGTACCCCTCGGATATCAACAGATATCCGAGGTGAACTCCGATCCCTCGGGTGGTCGTCCACCACATGTTTCTGTGGGCATTGCTCATGTCATTGCTTGAGATTCTGTCAGCGTTGATCCAGTCCTTGCCTGTGTTCCTGGGGGCGTTACTTTGGTTATAAAGGTGAAATAGGTAGGTTTCTTGGAGGTTGCTGTTGTTTTCAGGGTCATGGGGAGAGTGCATGCCTGTGCCATAGTTGAAGCTCAAGCTATCAGGTACCACATATGGTGATCCACCATCCCTAGGTTAACTTTTTTCAGGTGTCCACTGTTTTTTCTGCCTAAGGCGTCCGTTTCTTGTTGCTGTACCCCATTTTCAGTACCATTTTCAGGGTGATTGTCACCTTCCTCAAGATGTCCCAGTATATTTAACATGGCATTCGTTTTAGCAAACACCAAATAGGTATGTTTAAACCAATGCATTCCTAACTGGGTATCTATCAATGTGTTTGCTCTCCCAAGATCAATAGAGCTGTCCCATCTGCACCCCAGGCGATCGTTTCGGTAGATACGGTACTCTTACTGGATGAGAAAGTGCCGACCCTGTATCCATCAGCATATATCTTGAGTTTTGGAAATAGAGGATCTACAAGCCTAATAATTTGAATTTAGTGCCATGCAAGAACGAATCTCTGCATTATTTGCTAACCACAACCCCCAAGCATCAATCTGCGAATTTCATTCTTTTCCCTCCCTTCTATCGGACTTACTTCATCCTATGTGCCACCATTTTGGGATAAAATAATGTTGCAACTCCATATTTTCTCTCACTGTGATAATTGCCCCATAAACCTCGTTACAAGCTAAAAATCCTAATTTTGTACATTTGAATTTAATTTATTCGCAATCAATATAATTTAATATTACGCTTAGTTCCTTCAAAATGTTTGCAGTAAGAGGGTATTTATTTTGTAACGTTCGCGTTGCTACTGTTCTACCGTAAAAGTGATACCTAGTTGACCTCCTAACTAATGCATTTGTATCATCATCAATGTGTAAGGAGTACAGCGATTTTCACATTATTTGGTGATTATAATTTCAAAACGTATCCATCACTCGCGTGCTCACTATGGTCAACATGTTTGTTGAGCTGAGGACCATCAGAAAGTTGATGTATAGTGACCATATTGGTGTGGAAGTAAATGAAACGTAGAAGGCTTATTAGATGCCTTAATTGAATAAGTATTAATACTGTTATAGTTCTCGTTTTACATGTGGTTTTAATAAACCGTATTTTCATACAAATTTGGCGTCAGTTAATTCTTCAGTACCACTTCGATTTGTTCTGTTTGTGTTTGGTTTATAATTTTTAACAACCATCCTTCGGAATAGAGCACGAAAGTATGTGCTGCATTTGTAATGCCAAGCATTTACTATTGGCAGTGACTTGAAAGAGGTGTAAATAGAGGATGACATGTTCGTAACGCCCTAGCTTGAAAACCTTTAATACTATCTAAGGTCTGATTTTTTAATACATTTTAAACAGTTTATAATTTTTTAGGACATTCCACAGTAAGACTAGGGCGTCTTGCAATTAATTTAGGGTGAAGAAGGAAAAAATAACCTCAAACAAATTTGTTTTAGGAGCACAAAAAAAAAAAAACGAAAAAATCTTAAAAAGGAAAAAATTTGGAAAAACTAGGGGTTAAAACGAAATTGCTTTGAGACATTTTCTTACTTTAATTAGTTTTCACAGAGTACTGGAGACAAGTTAACAGAGGAGAAAGCTAATGTTAAAATGGCGTGCAAGCATTTTTGAGGCTGCCTCAGTTGCACCATCTACTTTCAGCTGAAGAACTACTACGGAAACTGAAGTGGTGGGGGGAGGCCACACTATCTTCATTCTGCTTCTTTTCAAATCATTTTGAATGACCAGAAATTGATAACTTTTCATTTCATCGTCATTTAGATTTGCGAGAATTACTTAGAAAAACCAATCGAGGCGAAAGGTATTTTCCAAGTTGCCCTTACAATTGTTGTTGTCCCTTTTGCCAGTTGTTCAAATGTTCGATCGACAACTGCCACCCATAGAAACGTTTGAAACCTAGTGTATTATTGAAAATCGCTCGATTTTTTCATACATATCGAGAATGTAACTAAATATTATCAAATTAATTACTTGGTTGCAGCTGGTAACGCCCAAAGGAGAAAAATATGTGTTAAACAAGGTGACTTGTTGGGAACAAGCGATCATGAACGCGATCTGTTGCACTCATCTAGAACTACGTCCTGGTGCTCCACCAATCAGAACGCTTCTAGGGCTCCCAGCTTCAGCTTTCAGCCCAGTGTTAGTTGTAGTATCGACTCCTGAAGTTTTCCGGTCCTTTAGGACAACCAAGGTATGGCTACGTGCAAGCTATGAAGGGCTTGCAAAAAAAGGTTACCTTAGAGCTTGGCGGCTAATGAACAGGGGAAGGTGAAGTGGTTCTGTGGTTGGAAATACACCTAAATTGTACGGTAAAATCTGAGAATATTCAAGAGGATATTAGTAGGGAAAAATAATTACATAATTTATTGAAAAAATAATTATCTTTATTCATAAAATAAATCACGTATACAAGGGGTTTGGTGCGTCCATTTGTCATGTTGTCAATAAACCAATGACCGTTAACTCGTTTAATGAATCGGTTCCCGTGAGATCACCAAAGTTAAGGCCAGTCTCCCTGGGAGATTATCTGGATTGGTGACCGCTCGAAGGCGGTATCGCAGGTATTGATAAATGTATCATTTTTTGGGTTGGACCGAGGGTGAACCCCGCTCCACTTGAACGGGCGAGACAATAAGTAGTCTTGAGCGAAATCATCAGAACCAATTCTGATCTTTTTTTTTGGAAGACACTGAGGACTTCCTCAACGCCAGGAATGGCAGTTGGACGAAAATGCAACCTGAGATGGACTTCACACTATACTAAATTAGGTTTAAGTTGCTTACAACTATAAATACTTTCATCTCAAAAAATATATCCATGATTCTGACTCATTGGCAATTTTTTTATATACTCCTGCTCAAAATTAGAGCACCACCATCTATTTCTTCATTTATCCCCTTCTTTTTTCCCTTATCAAATTGTTATCCATTTGCACACATTGTTTGAAAAAACAAATTCGAGAAAAAAATGTTTTTAATAAATTAAGAAAATATGTACTTCTTGTGGTAAAATGATAAAAATTGAAAATGTGAAAAAATGTTTGAATTATGCCAGTTTAGCTTTTCAACACTTAGCATTATCTCCGCTAGCTTGGAGCCTTCAACCCATACCTCTAATCAAGTTTTGGATATCCTCCTGTGGGATACATCCCCATTCTTCTTTCGCTGCTGTTTCCAGCTGCTGAAGATTGTCTGATTGTGGATCTCAGGCTCGAATTCTTCTTTTCACCATCTCCCAAACATGGTCTATCGGATTCATGTCTGGGTTCCTTGGTGGCCAGTCCAGGATACAACATTTATAAGGGAAGAAGGAAAGAGACAAACGAAAAAATGGATGGTGGTGCTCTAATTTTGAGCAGGAGTGTAGTTTAAAACAATGGTTCCCAAACTATATTTGACGATCGCCCACCTTGGCCGCCCGAATCTCGGCACATCGGAGTACATTCTAAACCTAAAATTAAGTACCTATGGTAGGCACTTAGAAGTTCTGTCAATAAGTGTTTTTAAAATCACAATATTAAACCAAAACTTGTATATTTACTGTATTTTTAAGTTGACTTGCAAAAAATATACCTGTGTAGATACACTACAGCACTGTCACAAAATTCACAGATGTATATTAATCTGATGACTTCGGTAGCTATCATTGGGCATCGTGCTTTTAGAGATAGAAGGTGTCTATTAGCCAGCATGGATCTCTGGAGTGGATAGGTGGGAAACATCCTCTGCGAGCATTACATTCAGTGGAGTTGTGGGGAGATATCCCATCATGATACGCAGGCTTCAATTTTGGACGTGACAATCACTCACACCTCCTTACAGAGGGAAGCATAATCAGTGACACTCATTGTTGAATTGTACAGTTAATGCAATTGAGAGATGAGCACTCTCTGCTCAGGCGGCAATTGTCGCGCTGTGCACTAACTGTGAGACGAACTCCCATGATGCCCTGAGAGGTAGGAGACTCCTTGAAACACTGCTGGGTGATGGGGCAACTGTGACTCTGCAGTGGATACCCTCGCATGTAGGAATTAGGGGAAGTGAGCTATCACAGCTCCTGTAGGGTATTTGGCAGCCTTGGCTACTTTGATTCTGTCTTTGCCAGCCATCTTATTCTTAGGGTAGGATTGGTACGTTCGATAGCCCACTTGATTTTGAAGGGGATTGATGAGCTCGCTTGTCTGCCAGGAGACACAAACTCTGCTCTTCAATGTGGAAACTTCGACATAATAGAGACTCTTCAGAAAAATAAGAAACGCTAACGCCGAAGAGCAGAATCTGGTAGCCGATATCGACCAGTTTGGGAACCACTGGTTTAAAACATTTTAAAGACATTTACAAAATTTCAACAATAGGAATATGAAAATACTCTTACTAAATTTTTAACCACGGGAAATGATCCATTAAAATATAAATATATTTCCATACCCGATCTTGGGTCAAGGCTCGATTTTAAAAAGTAGGGAATCGTGCGATACAACCCCTGTTTTACACCAAATTGGTGGGAGTTCTAATTGAAATGATCACTGGATTAAGATATCACAGATCCGAGTACTGCCCTGCTCTAATGCAGTCGATGTGTTTCTATTGAATTACTATGAAACACTGAGGAGCCTCCAACCTTATCATTTGGATGAGATTCGTGCGATTTTCAATCCAACGTCTTCCTCAGCAGCTCCATAAATTGTTCTGGAGGATGTGACTTCAACACGAAGGTTGTATCACTTCGGTTCAACACGAGTTACTTTACAGCAGGCATTGATCGTTACCGGAACGTACAGCATCGGCGGAAAGAGACTCTTTGCTCCTCAGGGGCATTTTTTATGTCTTCCATTGTATCAGGGAAGGGGTAATTCTTAGTTTCCGGAAGTACAAGAATTAAGGCAGCTGTAAATACGCAGAGAATACCACACAGCGTGCTGGGAAAGTACCACGCTTTCTGTCCCTGCAAAAATAGACAAATTCGTCAAAATAATACTTTGAAGAACTGTTGCAGTAGGAAGGTACAACACTGATAAGAAGGTTTTAGCAGACCCCTCACAGATGACCTTGTGGGAGACAGGAACACCTAGAGCGTGAATATGGAGATACTAACCTAAGTGACAGGCCGTCAAAGACGAATTCACAACACCAGTGAGCAATCTGCTAAAATCTATATAAAACTTGTTTTCTGTCTTAGCTAACCATCTCAACACTCACCATAATATCGACGACGAATGGTGCGGCAATGGTTCCTATTTGGGCTTGAGCGAGGCTGGTTCCAATTGCTGTATTTCTAACACACGTTGGGAACAGTTCGGAAGTGTAGAGAATTATTTCAGCAAACATGGCTGCGGAGCATAACCTTCCTATCAATGCCACAGTCACCACTGGGGTTCCTGAAAACACGAAAATTTGTATTATGTACTGGAAATAATACATTCCTACAACCTACATTAAAGAATATTGCTATAGAAGCGAATTGAACCCACACTCTCCTCCTCGAGAGACTCCTTCCAGGATTATTTTGTTGAGGTTACAAACGTTCCGGCGATACAATATCCAGTATACGTTCCAGTGTTAGTACAGGGTGAGCCACGGAAAATTACTTATTTGAAAGGTCAATTTAAAAAAAAGTAATGCAGATATCGTTATATATATTTTTTTTATTTTAAAGGACAACTCTTAAATATTTTTTTTTCATATGGGTTTAAAAATCACATCCATCAAATGATGGCCCCTATTGTTTAAACATTGGTTCTAACTATTTTCTCTCCACTCTGATCAGCATATCGACGGGTACTTCAGCAATGGCGGCGCGAATGTTGTTTTTTAGGTGTTCTAGGGTTCGTGGACGATCGTTATAAACAGTCGACTTTAAGTAGCCCCATGAAAAAAAAAAAAAAAAAAAAAAAAATGCCAGAAATGTGAGAATGGGCCTCATTGCTGAAGAAAACGATCGCGTCATAGGGCAGGTTTTCGAGCTGTGCTTCACATGCAGCTTGGCGGGCGATTAAATCCCTTTCGCTCAATTCCTGCACTACTGCCAATTTATAGGGATGAAATTGAAGATAATCGTGGAGAATCCGTCTAACAGTTGTGCCTGGAATCCCCAGAGCAGCTGCCTGTTTGCAAGCTGAATGAAGGGGGGAGCGCAAAACCGACAGCCTCACTCAACGTTTTCTGGGGTTCTGGAGGTCCGTTGAGGTCCAGTTCGGTTTCTGGCAACACTTCCAGTCTCCCGAAATGTGGTAGCCCAAGTTAGAATCGAATTTTGACCGGGAACCGCTCCATAAGGTCGAATTTCGAAGCGTTCACGGAAGGCTCGTTGGGTCGCAATAACTGACCGATCATTGAAAAAAAAAGGTTTCTAGGGCAAACGCCCGCTGCTCTCTCGTCCAAACAATGGTGGCAACTAACCGTACAGGTAACAAAACTTTAGAAGCCCCGCCTTCGAATGGGCCATTGTCCCCCCTTCTACAACCCCACCAGGCTGAACGGCGATTTTTTCAAATAAGTAAGTTTCCGTGGCTCACCCTGTATTTTGAAACGATTATTCAGACTGGAATCTGGCAATAGTAATACTGCATTTATTGCTACAGTTCGTCTACGTGTTCCATTTTTACTTGTTGACTTCATTACTAATTGTTCTACTACTAACATTCACAAATTTCGACGAAAAAACTATTGGAAAGGTGGGTCATGAAGCTCCTGCAGCATTCGCCGCTTCATTATCGATATTGTGTGTGGAACTTGATCCATGAAATGAAAAAACTCAAGTAGTGGACTTGAGCTTAAGCGTTCCACTGGAACTGGTAACTTAAGAGAGGTGTAACCATTTTGGGAATGAAACTCTTGGATTAGGTCCCATGTAACAGCGAGAATGACTACTCCACCTCCTCCTCACTGGACAGGAACTGATCTATATTAGCCTTATATTAGCTATCCTTATGATTGGTGGAGAGACTCGTTGCTCAGCTTTTTGATAGCCCAGTTGGTTACATCACCTATGAGCAAGGGAATGGGGGGTGTGCATGATTTTTTATTTTTATTATTATTATATTTTTTTTAATCGAAAGTAGATCTCATCCTGAGAATTTTGACACCAGCCGTTCTCTTTTTGGATGAGTAGATCTTTTTCAATGATTTTTCAAAGTTTCGAATGTTTATGACGTCACGCACCCCTCATGCCTAGGCAGGACCCCCCCAGTCAACTGTGACGTCATAAACATTCGAAACTTTGAAAAAATCATAGAAAAAGGTCTTCTCACGCTAGAAGGTCTCGGTTGGTGTAAAATTCTCAGAATGTGGTCTAGTTTAGATTAAAAATGACAATAAACAGTTTTTCCGACCCATGCGCACACCCCATTCCCGCCCATGGTCTTTTTTTGTTTTATGATTTCTAAATAAGTTCCTCCCAGCAAGATCAATATGGCTACTAAATAATTAAACCTACAGGTACAATGAAGGATGATTTCACGCTCATTCACTCATCTATTCAGCAGATAACATAACTCTCCAGAAAGTTGTTAGTGAGACAGAGGATTTGGCCATTTTTGCTTCTGTAGAGTGACCATAACTGAAAGATCTAGTTCACTATGCATTCACTAGAGAGATCTGTCATACATACACCGGATAAACAATGAATAAGGGTATTACTCTATGGGTGATATCTCTAAAGTGAGCCTAAATTGCCTTGAGTCTCCTATCAAGATTGTTGTTTACGGGGGAGGTTAGGGTGGAATCGATCAGGATGGGACAGTTGTAACCAACCAAGGTGATTCCACCTTTAGTCCAGGCAACGGAAACAAAAAAGGGCCCTGAGGTAGAAAAAAATAGAACCCAAACCGAAATTGGCACAGACGTAGGGGTGGTTATCCTAATTAACATACGAGGGTGGATCAAATATAAACGGGACTCTGACCTCTGAGCGCTGACGGTTGACAGAAGCGGGCCCGTCACTTCGAGATTGTTTGAACAGGTTCATTAGAAGGTGGATGAGGGGGGCGTCTCCCCCTTTACAACCTTTCATGAGTAGTTATCGCGATGTCTGAACAAAAGGTGCCCGTTTCCATTGAGCAACGAATTATCATAAAATTTCTTACCCGTGAAAGAGTCAAACCTTCGGAAATTTTTCAAAGGTTGACTGCCCAGTTCGGGGACCAAACCCTCTCTAGGACCCGTGTGTTTGCCTGGCACAAAGAGTTTCAGGAGGGAAGAGAACGAGTAGAGAATGAGGAACACGATCGTCGTCCCCGGAGCAGCATTACGGATGAGAACATTCAAGCGGTTCGTGACATTCTTGAAGATGATCGACGTGTGACTGTCTCCGAAATCGCTGAGCAGGTAGGGGTAAGTTATGGGAGCTGCCAAACGATCATTACAGAGCACCTAGGATTCCGTAAAGTGTGTGCCAGATGGGTCCCTCGCCTTTTGACTGCAGATCAGAAGTTGAGACGTTTGGAGGTCTGTCAGAGGCTTTTTGCAAGGTTTGAGGAAGAAGGAGAAGCATTTTTGGCTAACATCGTCACCTGCCTACTATTGTGAGCTGCTGACTCAGGTGAGGGCTGCATATCGCAGCAAAAGACGGAATCAACCAATTCGTGACGTCATCCTCCTCCACGACAATGCAAGGCCCCATACTGCAGCTCTAACTGTTCAAAAATTGGAAGAAATGCATTGGACTCCACTTGATCATCCTCCCTACAGCCCTGACCTATCGCCCTGTGATTTTCACTTGTTTGGGCCACTTAAAGAAGCCCTAGGCGGACAGCGATTCGAGGATGATGAGGGGGTCGAGGGGTTCGTGCGCAATTGGCTTCAGACGCAACCTTCATCGTTTTTTGATGCTGGGATTAAAAAATTTCCTATTCGCTGGGAAAAATGTGTCATAAAAGCAGGAGACTATGTAGAAAAGTGACATATACCCGCTTTTTATTTTCTAACAAATAAAATTAAAAAAAAAATAAAGTCCCGTTTATATTTGATCCACCCTCGTACTAAACGTCCTGGGGGGTGGAGTACGAGCTCGTGGGGAGGGGGGTCCCTGAAGACCCCACGTTGGGGTATAAAATCAAAGTTGTAGAGAATTTTATCAGCTTTCAATTACTATAGGACTGATTTATCAAAAAATGCACCGTTTTCGAGATACGGACGGAAAACCCCAAAATGGGGTCTTCAGGGACCCTCCTCCCCTCGAGCTCGTACTTCACCCCCCAGGACTTCTAGTCCTTTAGATAATGAGGAATTTCACCATGTCGGAATTTCCTATTTTTGACCCCAAAATCGGATTCAGCACCTCAAAAAACTTCTACGGCAATCTTTCAGCCCGTACTTCCTAATTTACGAATAAACAAAACAGTGTAGAAAATAAGAACGTTTAAAAAAACCGGGAGGATGACGTCATCCTGGAATAGTTTATTTACGGCCGTTTGAGGCGCTGAGATCGAGAAATCCATAGTCCCCAGATGCAACATTTCACAAAACCAGTAAAGTTCGAAATCGAAAAACTGAAGAAAAAAATAGAAAAGGCAAGATGAGGAAAATGAGGTTTCCTCTGTTTTTGTTTGATAACTTTCCTCTTAGATAACACGATTTCGTCATACCAACGGGCAACACCGGGAGGAGACGGTGATCCGAACAGCCAATCAGCAAGCATTCCCACTTCACATTGAAGAGGTCTGTTTTCCCGGTTATTTATTGAAATCATAAATTTTGATTGTCTCCCAAAAATAACAAGAGACTTATTTTCCGAAATCAACCCGATTTTCATTTATCCCACACCATCAACTATTCAGGAAAAATGCAAACAGAATTCGGTGAAATTCCTCATTAGGATAACCCCCCCTACGTCTGTGCCAATTTTGGTTTGGGTTCTATTTTTTTCTACTGCAAAACCTTTGTTTCCTGGTTAAAATCATCACAAAATTACAAAAAAAAACTTCGACCATTAGACGAAATAAAAAATATTCACCTGTTGGCAGGGCAAGTATAATCAACAGAGCGAATCCAGTAATTGAGAACAAGAGAACACACGAGGACTTCCTTCCGAAGCGGTAATTCATAAAAATTGGCAGCAGGTAGCCAGGTGCTTCGAAAATCCCATTCAGTGCGATGTAGAGGTATTTGTTCGAATGGAAGTTATTGGCATTCAGTGCTAAAATTCAAAATAAATTAGGTCAGGTGGTTTATTTATCGAAGACAGAGAAGCGTTGTACTATCTATTCGTGCAGAAAGGCAAAAAAAAAAAAAAAAAATTGGGTTCTCTCCATTCAAAACTTTGACATGCATTTTGCATTTTCGAGCTTTCCGAACAACTTAGAAACCGAAGGTTCGTAGTTAATTCTCGTCCCAAACATATTGCTTTGAAATCGTAGTCCAATTTTGATGAAATGTTCATAGTTGAGCATTAAAAAAAAGAAAGCTTGTAAGTAAGAAAATGTGATTTTACTAGAACATATCAATTTCTCACGATCAGATAGCTCGACGTTGAGGGAAGTATGGGGAGGGGTCCTACTCTCTTTATCACTCACTGCTTGGGGTTGCCATTGGAAAAGAGTTTCAGGCTCTGATGGCTTATACTCTCCCTCTTTCGAGGCCCCTTTATGTTAAAAGAGGATTCCGCCGGCTACCCCACTTCAGAGTTTGTAAATCTTTTGCTGAGATCAGCAAATTTCTTTATGCGTTTCCACGAAATTAGACGCAAAGATGCGCGCTCCACTATGTGGTGACCAAATGCTTCTGTTCTGGATCTCCAGAATCGGTCACATCTGCACAAGAAGTGTTCAGCTGTGTCTTCTTCTTGTTCGCATGGACACATTGATGAAATACGACTGTCCATGATATTCAGCATTCTTCGGAAGTCGTAATGTCCCGTTAGAATGCCTATCATTAGCCTGATGGTGTTTCGACTTTTTGAGGTCAACCATAGGGCCTGTTTTGCGTCATACGAGGTGATGAGCATTCTGGTCTCTCTGTATCTATCAGTTTCTTTAGACCATAGTATATTAAGGTCTTGGGATTCCCATTTTTTAACCTTTTCTTTACAAGCATTCTTCGAAATGCCGATCACTGGTGAGGGTCCAATTAAATTATTTCTTGAACCCTTTTTGGCAAGGTTGTCGGCATATTCATTTCCGGGCTGATTGGAATGTCCGGGTATCCATTTTATAGAAATTTTATTATTTCCTAAAAACAGATTATTTGTTTGCCTTTTCGTTTCCCATACCAGTTTTGAGGTAATAATGGGATTTTGAAGGGCTTTTATACTTGCCTGGCTGTCGGTAAAGATGTTAATTTTCTTGTTGTTGACACCAAGTTGTATTAGTGTTGTGATGCATTCTTTAATAGCGAGTATTTCTGTCTGAAATACTGTTGCGTACTTGTCAAGGCTATACCAGTTCGCCACTTCAAGGCTGGGTATGTAGACACCCGCCCCAGAATTGGTTTCCTGAGGTCCGTCAATTTTGGATCCATCTGTATAGCAATTAATGGTGTCTGCCGTGTCAACAGGGTTTTGTTGGTGGTTCCATTCATCTCTACTTTTTATCTCAAAAGTAGTCCTAAGATTCCAGAAGTATCTCTTTCTCATCTCATCCGATGGCATGAGAGTTTCTGGGACATATGCGTTAACCGCCTTTTTAATGAGTGTATGACCCACTTGGGAGTAGTGTGTTAGGTGACTAGTGTCGTGTATCCACTCGCCCAGTGAGTTTAGTCTTATGGCAGCTTGCATAGAGTATACCATTATTAATGTCTCTATGGGAGCCAGTCCCAGGATTATTTGTATGCTTCTTGTTGGAGTTGTGCGAAAAGCGCCACTAATGAGCATACATGAAAGTCTTTCTACTTTTTGTAGATGTCTATTTTTGTCTGATCCTGGCCACCAGCCAACCACCCCAAAGAGTAATCTCGGAAGTATGATGGCCTTATATATCCATATTGCAATTTTGGGAGTGATACCCCATTTTTTCCCAATAGCTTTCCTCGCACAGAATAGGCTATTGGTGATTTTTTTGGATTTCCATTCTATGTGTGATTTCCAATTAAGTTTGGAATCGAACATAATGCCTAGGTATTTGACTTTGTTTACCGGTATGAGTACGTTGTTAAGGTAGGTCATTCCGGTTAATTGTGGACCTCTACGTTTCCTAGTAAATGTGATAATTTCTATTTTGTCAGGGTTAATAAAGAGTCCTTTGTTCCTACACCATTCTTCTAAAAGTCTGAGTATAGTGTTAGCTTCTCTGGTAATTTCAATTATGTTGTTGCCCTTAATTATGGCTACCCCATCATCAGCAAAGAATTGAGAGTGGTGACATAGATCTGCCATAGTTCTGACTAGATCATCTACCACTAGACACCATAATAGAGGCGAGAGTGCTCCACCTTGAGGAGTGCCTCTGTGTACTCTATAAGTTTTAGACGTGTTACCTAGGTCGCATGTAATCGTTCTATTCAGCAGATATGATTTGCACCATAAAATTAGGGGCATATCTATTCCTCTGCTTTCCAGTGCAAGCTGTATGGCTGGCCATGACAGATTGTCGAAGGCACCCCCTATGTCAAAAAATATAGCTGTGGCGCTATCGCCGTTAAACTATTTTCTCTATATGCCCAATGAGGTTGTGGAGGGCACCCTCCACAGATTTTCCTTCCATATAGGCGTATTGTTGATGATGAATTGGTTTTATTGTTAGCTTAGTTTCTCGAATATACCTATCAATGATTTTTTCCAAAATTTTTATAATTACTGAACAAAGACTAATAGGTCTCAAAGATTTCGGATCTGTATAGTCTGATCTACCTGGCTTTGGTATAAATATTGCCCTAGTTTTCATAAGGCAGGTGGTACGTATCCCCATCTGATCATCCCTCTAAGGATATCAATTAGAAATGGTTTGATATAGTTGAATGATTTTTGGAGACAAACTATTCTTATAGGGAGGGGCCCTAAAATAATTGACTACAGTAGAAGCCAGATTTCAGTAGAAATTAGTTGATGAAAAATCAACTAACTTGTACCGATTGTTGATTTGGAAAACTAAGAACATTGTCCTAAAAATTAAATTTCATTGGGTTATTAATCAGTGTTACAGCTCAGTAATGATCGTTTTTACAACAACTATTACGTCCGTGTTATTCCATAATACAATTTGATCCCCAATTTGGCATTTTAATTTTTTTTTTCAAATTTAGGTGCGCTAGACGTTCAAAGTAAAGAGACTAGAAAAATAGGTAATTACATACCTACATGAATATCTAATCTATATTTTTCACCAGCAGACAAATCATGAACTACCGCTGTATTGAAACACCTTACATTCAATTATATTCCAGTTACTGGGTTGGCCGTTAGGAGAGAAAACTGAATGAGGAAAACACCCTATTTGCAACTACGAGTGGTAATAGAGATTTCTTTATCATCAGAGAGGGAAGAACCAGGAAGCTGAGTGCACAAAAAGCGGATGTCGCCAGAAAAAGATAGGAGTCAATTTCAAAGATAATGTCACCGTTTATGTTTAAATAAGAAATTATCAATTTAATACTCACCGATCATAAAATACGAAAAAGAAGCGGTGAACCAACCAAGGTGACATAAAACTATCCTGCTGATAAGTTCACTTGACGAAAACAGTTGAAATAGTTTCATAATGGATGAAAACACCTTTTTGTACCACATATGATTACATTTTGTTGTGTGCTGGAAAAAAGAAACGGTTTATTACTCGTCAAACAATTTTTTCGCACAATGAAGTTCAATCATCAATGTCAAACTACATTTTTACTAACCTCCGACTTGGAGTCATCATTTTCTGGGGGTACAGAAATCTCTTCAGGTATATTTGATCCGTACAGAACCTTGAAGGCTTCTTTGTACCTCTTGTGATTTAAAAGCCATCTTGGTGATTCCGGCATGAACCTAGACGCATACAAAAGCATTTTTATAAAATGAGGAATTATTAGAAACATGAGGAAGGAACTGACTTAATTCACACGAGATAATTATCTGTATTTTCAAGGCTAAATGATACATTGAAATAAACGAAGACAGTTTTCCGTACTAGTTCAAATAATTATCATAATTTTTCACAGAATTTCTACAAATCGCTTTTGTATAAATCGCTAGCTTTAACTTTGCTACAGTTTTAGCTTTACAAAAGTTATACAAGGTCAGACACTTTCATTTTCTTACAACTTTTGAGACGAGCGTCTAAACCACACCTACAGCATTAGTTCATGTATCCTCCGCTAGGGATTATAAAGCGTTTTTCCTTTGAACCGTATGAGACAAGCTTAGTTACCTATTGAGATAATGCGATGCAGGCGATTCAAGGGAAAAATGCTTCACTATCCCTAGCGGAGGATACATGAACTAATGCTGTAGGTGTGATTTAGACATTTGTACTTTACGAGAACTCCTTATTTTAACATTTTTTTACACGTACTCGAATTGAACATAGGATAATAATATTAGAGAGTTACAGCGGGCCAAGATACGTACAAAAACGCGAGCCTCCCGCATGACGTGAGACTCATGGAAGACGGTTGACTCGGCCCTCTCGCGTTTTCGACATGAGATAACCTACTAGGTCAACTCCTTGTTTTTGTGGCTGAGCTAATGGCCACCATCAATCAGCTGATCATTCTGTTTCTTAAGTTTTGAAGAGTTTCGGTGAATCTTTTGCGGGTTCTTTATCTTTGGGGTCACGGTAAAGTGAATTGAAGATTGAAGAATTGATCCCTTATACATTTCACTTGAAGTGAATATTGGTCACTTATACATTTCAGTCTGTTGCGGCGTCTTTAGTGTGGATGGCGGATGTTCAATCTCGATGACATCAGTTGTTCGATCGATCTCAATTTCTTCCCCATTGAAGGCAAGTTTCATCTACCTTTTTGACCGACTTCGTATTTATTTTACTTCAAAAAGGTAATATTGGAATATAATACGAAAAGATTGATTAGTCCGAGGTCAATCATGAACTATCAATCTCGTTGAATTTGGCTGTCTGTCATCTACTCCTCAGACAAGGGGATGGAGTGAAATGCACGATTAGGTGCTCACATTCATTTTGCATTAAATGCATCGTAAATAATCGTAAAAGTATAAATAAATAAATTTTATTTATTTATACTTTTACGATTATTTTGAATACTAAACGAGCGTACTTCATTGATTTCCTTATATTTTCCATCCTGTTTCCCTTTATCGGTACAACGAAAACAAAAACCGCGGATTGAGATGACATTACCTATGGAGTGATGAAAAATCTGAAGCAACGTCAATCACGTGAGCCTCAAGTCATTGACGTGAGACTCACCTTGGAAAGTTAGCATCCACTCGATGCTCGCCCTAGCAGCTTCTCACGTCTGAACAGTTCCAAATGTTGCTGTAACTCTCTAATAATCAACACATGAAACAGCTCAATGGAGCAGCCTCATTCCTAACAGTATATTTGAGGTGTAGAGTCGAAACTCTAAAAATAATACATTACCTACCAGCAATGGATCAGCAAGAAGAACCCTGGTAACGAAATGCACCACTGAAGCACTCTCCAACTGGTGCTGAAGTACGCTAAAAGCGGCAAAATCGTAATTCCTACAGCGTACGATATGTTGTAGAGACATCCCAGTACTGTGCGATGTTTACTCAGCGTCATTTCCGATACTGTCAATGATTAATTACATTAGTGATTTAAATTAATCGTTCATAAAATAAATCAACTAAAAGAGAGACTTTTTCCCAACATTATGCCAAAAGAAATTTATTGGTGACAATCCTGGTTCATAGGTGCCAGAAATGAGATTGACTTGATTTCACAAGAACTAACTGGCGCAGAATCTCAAATGTGGACGGAATTGTGTACGTGCATCCACCATTTCAGTGGATCATGATCCTACATCCAAACTTGACATGAGAGTCTAGCTCCCAACAATCCTTGTCAGGTTTCAGCGCTACCCCCTTCCACTTTGACGAACTACCATTCTAAATATTGTAGTCTCATAATCGTTTTCGTTTCTCTTACTGTTTTTTCTCTGAACAGTTATGGACGTGAAAATGATGCCAAGTGTAGTTTCATGTTGCGAAATGTGCCCAAAGTCATTCAATTTCAAAGCTGATCTCCAAAATCGTCACTGGTTCATGTTATAGAAATATGAGAAATGAAAACAATTACGAGACAACAATCTTTAGAATGGTGGTTATGGTAATCAGGAATGGTAGTTGGTGGAAGTGGCGGGAGGTAGCGCTGAAACCCGACAAGGATTGTTGGGGGGCTAGACTCTCATAAACTTAACTGCCTCCCAATATGAAACAGTCCTTTTTTCTTAATTCCCATCACCCGAACAGTTTGTGAACTTTGAATCGACTGGGTTTATCTTTTCCAATAAACTGAGTCTCCCCAAACAGAGAGCAATCCGTACCTCAACATTATGAGGTTGTTGAGAAGTTATTGCAGACTCACCATGATCAGCAGGAAGAGACGATTCATTATTTAAACTGTATGTTACTGGTATCATTTACCAAACAAGGTAATCATGTTTTCCAAAGCTGAAAACCACGAGTCTGCCCATATCTCCTCGTCAACCCATCACAGGATCAACGAAACTTACATATTGTGTACCCCACCTCATATACTCCTGCACCAGCTACTCCAACTCCCAGCCTCATCGCCAACATCAAATAGTAATAAGGAGATAGAGCAACCGCTGGGGCAGCTATCATGTATAAAACGCAGCATAGCAAAAAAATCGCTCTTCTTCCAAACCTGGAATGTAAACAAATATGGAAAAATATGGAACACTGAAATTAAAGCCGCTTGAACGAAACAAACTAAATCTGTAAAATAAATTTTAACGTACTTGTCAGCTAACATGGCGAAGCAGAAGGAACCAGCAAGTTTACCAACTGCTACTGCCACCTGCACAGTCGATCTAAGAGGCGTATTATCGCAAACCAGATCCCACTGCAACAAAACGGGATTATTTTGCACAGACGAACGTATAATAATCAACACATTAGAAAGGAACTCAAACGCTTCTACTCGGAAAAAGTAGAAGGAAGACCCAATTCAATCGCCTGCATCCTTCCTATTCAGTCTCTGCACTTCATACGCTGAAATAGAAAGTACCACAAGCGACCGCGAGAGCCGTTAGGGCGCCCACACACTGTCAGTTGTAACTGTCGATTTAATTTCAGGCTGCTGTGAGGCTGCTGCACGATCAGTGTATTTGGTCTTACAGTGACCTGCAGGCAATCGTATAGTGCATGGGCGCCCTTAGACTTTTCCTTGTACAGTACGTTACTTCCTTGTATAAGTAGTTAGCAAGCCCTTAGACTTTTCCTTGTACAGTACATTACTTCCTTGTATAAGTAGTTAGCAAGCTCCTAGTCAAAAAATAATATCAGAAGATTCTTCTTGGGTATTTTTTAATCTAAAATATCGATTTAGAAAATGATTGATCAACATCAATTTACAGATAATGATTCATTTATGTAGATTTGTTTGCATCAAATATTAGGCACCCTAATTCCGTTTTTTTTTCCAAAACTCCAGAAATTACTCAGTTGGTGCAAACGGTCAGTGACTGTTTCAGATGATATTAGGGTTAGCTCAATTTGCTCTGCACAAATCCAGACACCGCCAATTCACAGGTCTGAAACATCAATATACATTTCAATGTTTCAAATAATTTTATTCTACAGATGAATCTATTCCGTTCAAAGGTAAACTTTTCCATTCTAATGTTTGGAACCTTGAAAATCCTTCGTATTCAACATTGTGCATTATTCTAGAATGTAAAGTTGGTACTTAGAATATTCGATATTTTTCTTAGAAACATTTCTGAGTGATGATGGCTATTAATTTAAGATAATCTAAGAGAACGGATTGTCTCTGGAGTCATTTGTGAAATCGTATCAGGTAGATAAGCGAGTACAATCGAACGGCTGATGCAGAGGTAGCACTGATAACGGCAAACATCGTTAGTAATCAACTAATGTAATACTTATCTCTAACCTCAGTGGTGATAGAAGGCATCTCCTCAATGTATGAGTAACCCCACCTGCAGCTTGTTTGACTTGGCTTCTCATGGGTCGAGGTGTAATTTAGTGCTTCTGGGAAGCTCATGCTGCTCAGAGCCGTATAATTCCAGTCGTACATTGTGCAAATCTCCTGCGCCTCGGGGCTGCGACAGACAAATTGAACGACCATTAAGGAAACAAGTTTTAAAGTGGAATGTCACGACGAGCTTGGAAAAAAACCCAAATGCAATTAAAATTGGTGATACACATCAAAACTATACACCAGAAACTACGTACTAAATGATAATATACAGGGTGTAAAGCAAACATATCTGCCTTATTGCAGGAGTCAATTCTACAACTAATTAGCAACAAAAAGTGCCTTCTACGATTTTTTTAGAGGCTTTGTTTCCGAGTTATTTTAATTTTACGTCTTACGTCATTAAATCGGTCAGAGCTCTCTTAATTTTCCGTGTAAATTGAAATTTGAGGGTACCGTGAAAAGGTCATTACATTTCCTATCGGACGTAAGAGATCCGATAGGAAATTTAATCCTCTTTCCAACGGTACCCTCAAATTTTAATTTACACCGCAAATTAAAGGTTATGACCAATTAAATGAAGTGTCAAACTCACGAAAAAAAATCTTGAAATTGAAAAAAAGCGTCAAAAAAAGTCGTAAAAGGAACTTTTTTTTTTCAAATTAGTTGTAGAATTGACTCCTGCTATATGAAAGACCTCTTTGGCTCACACCCAGTATACACTCAACCCGAGAAACCACTGGCGATAGAATATGAAAAATCAGCATTCAGCCACAAGAAAAAATTCAGCCAAAAGAAAAAAAATTCAACGCAGTTAAATATTATTCTAGACCATTGTGACTTTCAACATTAGTTTTTTTAATATCATTATAATATTCATAGTACATTATTTATTTGTTTGAATGAGGAGTTTCACCATGTCGGAATTTCCTATTTTTGACCCCAAAATCGGATTCAGCACCTCGAAAAACCTCCTAAGGCAAACTTTCAGCCCGAACTTCCTAATTTACGTGTAGGCCTGCTACTTGTGGCGATTGTGTCGATGGACCACAGAGGTAGCGTCCCGGCTTACTCGTGGTGATTGTGACGATTGTGGCGACACACCAGTTGTAAGCGGGATTTGCGTTCGACAGGGTTAAGGTTTCGTTTCGCGGCGTAGTTGGTAGCAGCACGAGGTTGTGACGCCACGTGCCGATCCCAAGTTCACCGGATGACACAAAACCTTACGTGGCGAGCTCAGGTGGGAAGGGGAAGACAAACAACTATCGAAACAATAGTTAATTTTACAAGGGTAGCGTGTGGTATTTACCTGTGACGAGGCGGTGAAGCGGCCAGTCGAATTCCTCGGGATGATGCAATCTGAAATGTTAGCCTTAAGGGCGTCCTACTGAGAAAATGGCGTCCGCAAAATGCGACGCTGCCGAAGGGGCCTACGAAGGCGTCTGAGGGACGCTTCGGAAAAGATGGCGGAGTGTGACGCGTCACCAAGCTCCGGTTTTTCACACTGAGGAACCAGGTAAAATGAGAAAAGATATTCAAATGCAGATTTACAACAATAAAAGGTAAGTTTATTAAATATGCAAATGGTTTTCTGACTAGGCACACCGAAGGGTGTGTCGAAAAGAAGCCTGACGGGCGCAGCAACACAAGTAAGTATGGCACAAGATTCAATGTTCAATAGGATAGATTTTCAGATAATGTTTCAAATGTACAAAATAATAACTCCAATTTGACTTTATGTTTCAGGTTTCCAGAGTATATCAGTTCAACGTTCCAGGTTTTCAACAAAGGTGAGTATGGTAAGTATAGGTTAACTTTGTGTTTCAGGTACGAATTTAGCATTAAGTTACAACTCTCAAATTTACGACTTTTGTCCAATTGTTTCAGAATTACTTCTACGCACTGTCCTAACTGCATTGGCCAATGGTTAGAAGGTAAGTTATAGTTTTCACTCACACGTGTCAGGGCCCTGAGGTATCCTTCCAGGTGTGATGTGGCGGTTGTGGTGGTTGTGGCGACGGACGTCCAGGGAATCCAAGTTCTCTTCCTCCAGATCAATTCGGCGCGACACGGCAATTTCCGATGGTCAGGGATCTTACGAAAAAAGCGTGTGAAGGTATTTACGGGGACGGTTGACTCTAGCAGTTTTAAGTTCACGGGCAGCAGGGCTCTCAATGACTTGTACTGAATATCAAGGGGGGTCTGCCTGTGGAGGGGGCTGCTCGTTGGTTTTGTTCCGGATGGTCCCCCTCCGCTCCCTCGACGGACGGGCGCCTGCCAGGTGGAGACTTCTGATTGGCTCCCCCCGCCGAGGGAGGGACTCTCTGGCTGGAGACGGCGTCTTCATGTTGAGGGGGGGGGTGACGTCACCTTCCGAGCTGACCACGGATCCGAATCTGACAATCATCGCCGCGGGTGGCTATGACAAATTCGGATCGGAAGGGAGTTAACGAATTAACCCAGTCTCTTCACTGGAAATGTTCCCCAGTGAGTGGAGACTCACATCCCCCTTCCCTCCGGGAGCCAGCGTTGTCAAAGACGACGCTGGGTATTCCCAGAGGAGCCAGGGGACGCGCCTTCCTTATGGCCAGCTCGTAGGCGTGGCGACGACACCCGCGACAGTTGGCTGGGTCGCGTTGTGCCCGATGGTCCTCGGGGCACTCCGGCAGTGGTCGTCCCTGGCGATGGAAGTTCTTTAGACGTTGCCAGAACTCCTTACACCCTGGGCACCTGAAGACGAAGAGCTGCGGTACCTTCTTGGTGCAGACAGGGCATTGACGCTGTTTGCTGATCCGTAGCACGATCCTTGGATGGGCCGGAGGTGGTATTGTCTTGGCCGGTGCTGCCTCGTCTTCGCTGGAGGTGGTGGGAGAGCGCCCGGGTGTCGGTGGCACGTCCCGGGTGGTGACTCTTCGTAGGAACTGACTCTTCCACGCGCGCGCCGGGGTGGTAGAGGCGTCGTTGGCGGCGAGTGGAGTGGTGTCAAGGCCACGTACGGGTTTGGTGCTGGGCTTCTGACCTCGATGACCTGAGGCACTGGTGACGGGGCGGGGGATGAAGCTGGAGGCGGAGCCGGGGAGCGAGCCAACTTCCCCTCAGCCTCCGCAGACCTCGCCGCAGGTGCCTCTGCAGATAGCTGGTTGATTGCCTCAGGTGTGGCGGTCTTCGCCGCAGGTGGCTCCACCACCACCTGTGCGTTGGCTGCCTTGGACTCCGCCACGGCTGCGTCCCGTTGCTGGATCAGTTGTTGTCGATCCAGCAGCCACTTGGCTTGGCGGTCCAACAACGCATCCCGCTCCTGCACGATCCTCTGGTAGATGGGAATCCACCTGTGTATCTGGAGGATCGTGAGGAGCGCCGAATTCCCTGACGTGTGGCGGCTGGTCGGTGTGTCGCCACACATTGTGAATCGCACGAAGTTGGAGAGCGTTTCCAGTACGTCGTAAGGGTCGTCGGGTGGTGCGGGCGTGTTTACGTGTCCCGGCGACTGGTCCCGCAGGTTGGCGATAAATCTTTCGGTCCGCCTCCTCATGAGTTCCACCATGGGGTCCGGTGACTGGGGACCCCCGTCTACTATCCACTCATCTAGCGGTTCTTGTGCCATCCTACAACAAACAAATAAACGCCCTACTGTAACATCCTGCCTAGGAAAAGTGACTCAGGAATTGATCTCAGGGTACTTCACACAAATTATTCTGGCCTTGTTAGGAAGGTAGCAGAAGTAATGGTTCGGCTTGGTCTGAAGGACCTAAGTGAAGTTTGTCGGTCTGAAGGACCCAATTGAAATTGGTTGGTCTGAAGGACCCAAGCTGAATTTGTTGGTCTGAAGGACCATGTGTCGAGGTCGTGGTCAGTCTTTCCTAGTAGTCAGTCAGTTTGTCTTTCGGCCTAAGTGGAGTTGCTTATAATTTACGGAAGGGTCACGTTGGCGGAACGAATACGGCGTGGTTCCGGTTGGCGCCTCTCCTCTGAGTCGTTTCGGAGGTAGACCTTCAGGTGTAGACGGCTCTTCGGCTTTGCGAACTACTGGTTCCTGGTGAGGGCTGTTGCTGTGGCGATCGTGGTTGCTGTGGCGATCGTGTTCGCTGTGGCGATCGTGTTCGCTGTGGCGATCGTGTTCGCTGTGGCGATCGTGTTCGCTGTGGCGAGCGTCCTCGGAATGGTTGACCGGGCGTTGTGAGTTTCCCGCTGGATTTTCGGCTGAGTTTCCCGAAGGGTAGCTGACGCTTTTATCTTCTTCACTGGTCGAGGAGCGATCTGAGTGTCGATCCGCGTCCTCGAGGTGAGTCGGTTGTGGCGAAGCAGTCCCCTGGTTCGACTTTTCCGAAAATGGTGTAGTGGGAGCGTTCTCGTGAGATTCGGTCGGCACATCGCCACATTCCATCATGGTCGGTCCTGGAGGCGGCCATCGTAGTTCCTCATCCGAGTCTTCCATCATTTCTTCCTGTATCCCCGTTTCCGTTTCGTGAATGTCCCTTATTGTGCCTATTTCGGGGTTTGATGGGATTTGGTATGGTCCAGGAACGTATCGTCCGGTACACCCAGCACAAAGGCCGGTTTGAGGCGGTTAATGTGTACTACCTGACGTTTTATATCGGGTGAGTCCCTGATTTCGTAAGTAACATTCGAGTGTTTCTTTAGCACCGTCCACGGTCCACTCCATGGACTCCAGAATTTTTTCACGACACCTGGGGGCGGCTGCATGTCTTTTAGGTACACCATATCCCCTGCCTCAAAAGAGCGTAGAGAGCGGCGGGCGTTGATGGCTTCCGTCCGTTTCTTCCAGGCTTCATGTAGGCACTGTGTCGTGGCGTCACGGGCCATTCGGAGATTCTTCAACAAGGAGGACTCAGGTAAGGGGGTTCGAAGTCCTTGAAAGGTGTCGTTCGGAAGGCGTATTTCCCTCCCAAAGGTAAGAAAATTTGGAGTAAATCCAGTACTCTTATGGGGGCTGGATCGATACGCTGCGAGTGCTACGGGCAACATGGTTTCCCAGTCCTTAGTTTTCTTGGTAATTTTCGCCAAGATATTGGTCAAGGTTCGGTGGAAACGCTCGCACACCCCATTTCCTTCCGGGTGGTACGCGGTCGTGAAGATCTGCCGTATGCCCCATTGGGCACAAAGTTCGCGTGTCGATCCGGCGGTGAAGGCGGTTCCACGGTCTGAGACAAGTCTCTCGGGTACACCGTGTCTCGGTATAAATTCCTTTAGCTAAAATTTGCGCGACAGTAGAGGCGGTACAATTGGTGGTAACGTATGCTTCAGCATACTTAGTAAAATGGTCGATTACGGTGAGGAGGTATTTGGATTTTCCATTCGTCACGATGGGCCCCACGAAATCGATACCGACGATGTGTCCGGGTCTCTCGGGGAGGAGCGGCTTCTGAATCGGACTTTTCAGATTCGTCGGGGTGTTGCGACGTAAACACGTTTCACAACGTTGTACCTGCTCTTTGACGTCTCTCGATAATCCGGGCCAGTTTCCTAGTCGTCTCACCACCTTTTCCGTTACGTCGGCTCCGGGGTGTCCCGCCCACTCATTCTTATGGCATCGGTCAATCAACCATTCACGAAGTGAACTCGGGATGAGGGGCACCCATTCGTGTCTACCATCGTGTCGCACTCTCATTTCCCACACTCCGTTAGCTTTTCGCAATCCTTCTTTACCGCGACTCAAAACCATCGATTGGACCCAGTCATCGAGATCCTGTGCAGCGATCATCAGCTCGCGCGGGAAATCGAGATTTACAACGGCTATGTCCATTCGACTCAATCCGTCCGCATGTTTCATCTGAGTTCCGGGTCTGTATCGGGGAACGAAGTCGTATTCAGCAAGCCTGAGAACCCACCTCCCGATTCGCGATGTCGGGTCGCGGAGGTGCATCGCGGCCGTGAGTGCCATGTGGTCCGTTTGAAGTTCAAAGGTCTGACCTAAAAGATATTCTTGAAAATGGCGGACCGCCCACACAACGGCGAGTAACTCTCTCTCCGTGACGGAATATCTGGTTTCGGCCGGATTTAGTTTTCGACTTGCATACGCCACGGGCCTCTCTTCCCCTTCAAAGTTTTGCGAAAGGACAGCCCCCAAAGCGGAGCCGGAAGCGTCGGTGGCCAACACAAAGGGTTTATTCAGGTCAGGAAAGGCGAGTACGGGTTCCTCGGTCAACTTGACCTTGAGTTCGTCGAACGCTTGTTGTTGTTTACTTGTCCACTCGAAGGGTCGGTTCTTCTGGAGGAGGTCGGTCAAGGGTACCGAGAGCTCCGAGTATCGAGGTATGAACCTCCGGTAAAACCCAGCCAGCCCCAAAAATGACTGCAGTTTCAACGCCGAGGTAGGTACGGGAAATTCCTTAATGGCCTTGACCTTCTCGGGCTCGGTAAGGATTCCGTCGGGCGTGATGCGGTGACCTAGAAAGCGAACCTCGTTTTTCAAAAACTCGCACTTCGACAAGTTCACTTGCAGGCGGGCCTCGGTCAATCGATCGAAAACCTGAGTCAATTTCTGGAGGTGTTCCTCTCGAGTGGCGGAAAATACTATGATGTCATCCAGGTAAACGAGACAATGATCTCCAGAGGATTCCATCGAGGGTATCATTCATGACTCGCTGAAATGTAGCGGGCGCATTCTTCAGTCCAAACGGCATCTTTTCGTAATGAAAATGACGTCCTAAAACTGAAAAGGCCGTTTTCTCCCTTGACTCGGGGTGAACTGGTATCTGGTGATAGCCCGATATTAAGTCGATGGTTGTGAACCATTTACACTGACCTAACATCGCAAGGGTCTCCTGTAGTCGGGGAAGAGGATAAGCGTCTCCTTTGGTGATTTTATTGAGCTGTCGGAAATCCGTGCAAAATCGCCAAAGCTGCTTTTCTCCCGGCGGCGTTTTCTTTTTGACGAGTAATACCGGCGCACACCACGGGCTAGTAGACGGGCTAATTACCCCATTTGACAGCATGTCCTTGATTTGAGTTTCAACGACGTCGCGGAGGGCGTGGGGAACCGGGTAGGGTTTTTGTTGTGTAACGGTGGGTTGAGTAGTAACTATCTCATGGAATACGTTCAATCGACATCCCTCCCCCGTAGGTGGCTTAAATAAGTCCCGGAATTTACACAACAATTCCCTAGTTGGTTCCGCGTCCGAAGTTGTGAGATGTTGCAGTTTCTCTTGCAAGGTCACGTCGAACTCGGGTAACGGGGTTTCCCATTGGTCGGTCGGTAGCTCCCCCCACTCCTCTTCTTCTAGACCGTCTGGCGTGGCGCCGGGACATACTTCTTTTTCATAGTTTTGAATCGGGGGAATAATAGAACAAATCTCGGCGCAGGCCTTTTCTTCTCTCAGGGATACGCCAGAACCCGTTTCATCAGGGGTATCGACTATATCGGGACATGGTTCAACACATGGGTCGGTTGTGGCGAACTGGGTCGGGCTGTGCCGATCCGCTGTGTCGAACTGTGTCGCACTGTGCCGATCCACCATATCGAACTGTGTCGCACTGTGCCGATCCACCGTGTCGAACTGTGTCGCACTGTGCCGATCCACCGTGACGAACTGTGTCGCACTGTGTCGATCCACCGTGTCGACATAAGTCCGATGGTAGTCGTGGAGCATCCGATCGAGGCATTTTTCGAGGGAGGTTTTCCCATCAAAGTCCGGCGCGGGATCAGTGCTGTCGCTTGCGTCGTCAACTTCCTGGAACTCGGTAGGCGTAGTGGGGGTTGCACAATGTCGTGAGATTGGTGTGCTGAAATGTACTTTCGGGGGAAGTGGAAGGTTTTGGGCCGGACCCTTCGTCAAGTTCTTGTAGTGGGGTGTATCGTCGTACCGCTCAACGGGTGTATCGATAGGGACAGAAACACCCTTGAACTGCCGATTCCAAAACTTCAGGCTTCCGGCGCCATCTTGATTTGTGGCGAAATTTGCCCGCACCTCCGAAGCGTCGTCCGGTTCTTGGTAATCCACGCACGATGGTTTTTGCGTGGCGGAGGCAGTTGTTGCCGCCGAAGGGGTGCTAGGGAGAGGAGCGTTGTGATCATGACTTTCATTTTGATCCACGAACGTCCCAAATTCCCGCCCCTCGGGCCGCAACACTACCCCCACGCTGTAGATTTCCTCGGGTGTGTCGACCGGCGTATATGGGCGGATGACGCCTTTAGGGGTGCGGAATTTCATTTCCGGTCCCGTTGTAAATGTGATGGGTACCCTTCGAAGTACGTCGAGCCCCAAAAGATCAAGCGTAGCGCTTCTCCTTGCGAATACTAAGAATGTGTGTTCAAATACACATTCGCCGATCCTTGTGACGACGCGCTGTTCTCCGGAGAAATGTAGGGGCATTCCATCAGCTCCCCACGCGATCGCTCGGGTTGGGAGAATTGGAATTCCCTTTACGGGTGTTGAAAGTACCGAAAGCGTAGCTCCGGTGTCCAGGGTCATCTCTCGTTCTTCCGGGCCCAGTCCCACGGTGATTTTCATCGTCCGCGACATTGGAGCTTCCACGGCCGGAACATGTGCCTCCTCGATTGGCTTTTTGTAACGGGCGACCTCCATTGAATGTGCCGGCGCCATGACAGGTTGCGACACGGGGAGGAGACGTTTCTTTTTGTAACAATCCTCCTCCAGATGTTCTCGGACGCCACAGAAGTCACAAAATATGGTCTTGTTCGGGCTGAATGGGCAACTTACGGGAAAATGTGTTTTGTCCGCGCAAAACATACACGGATATCGCGGGGTTGGTTTCTCGGCGCTTCGGCGCTCGCTGGGCTTATCTTGGCGGTGGTCCTCCTCCCTGTGTCGATTATGACGCTGTAGGGGTTCGTCTTTTCGCGGGCATCGAGCGGCGAAATGTTCAGGACTTCCGCAGTTGTAACATCGGCGGTCGTTGGTAATGGCCGCCAAGTCCCAACGTTCGTCTGTGTCGATTGTGTCGTCTAGGGTTTCCTCCAATTCCTCCGCCTTGCTCAGCGCGTCCTGGATCGATCTGGGGCGATTTGTGATGAGCAGTGCGCTCATGTTTTTGCTGACACCACGTATAAAAGCGCTCAGGGTTTTTCTTTCTACCCAGTCGTGGCGTTCGTGACGTCGGAGTTGTCCTCCTTCTTCCATGACGGCACACCGGGCGAGGCTGCGGACTCGGTCGGCAAATTGGCGGAGCGTTTCTGTGGCGTTCCGCTTGACTGTCCACAGGAGGGCGGCGGCGTGTTGTGGATTTTCCTTTTGGAACCACTTGATCATGTCGTCACGGACGATCTCGTAGACGTTGTCTACGTCGAGCGTATCATCCCGATCGATAAGGAATTGCTTAGCGGTTCCCCGCGCTTTTGTGCGGAGTAAACGGTATCGTTGTCGCGAGGTCAAACCCGTGGTCACCATATCAAAATTCGCAAAAAACGACACAACACTTAATGCACCGGTCGCGTCTGGGTCCCACGACTCTACTTCGAGGAATACCGAGCGCGGTATGTCCTCCCTATCGGCTTCGTGTGTTACGTTATTATATCGCTGAAGGAGAATGTTCATCTCCTTCATTGTCTGAGTCATTGTTTCTACAGCTTCCGTGCCGGAGGACGATTGGGTCTCGGTCCCCCTGTCGCTAGGTGTCGGATTATTGAGGAACATGGTAGCGATTGATACTAACTACCACCTAGGCACGAAGAAGTCTGTCGGCGTGAATCGGTCTAAGTCGAGAAAAATACAACTACGAGAAGAGACGTCTTCTCGCGTCGTTTCGTGCGGAAGGCTGCTTCTAATGTCACTTTTCCTGTATAATAAATGGATGTACAGCCTACCTATTTTTATTTTTACCTGTCTCAGTGTGTTTTATTTTTGAAGTTTGTTTCGATAGACTCTAAATTTAAAACTGAGCTCGTGTCGAACGGCCTACGAGTTTGAGTGGGCTCGTGTGAGGCTTACTCACACCGGGATCCACTCCGCTGCCACCAAATTTGTAGGCCTGCTACTTGTGGCGATTGTGTCGATGGACCACAGAGGTAGCGTCCCGGCTTACTCGTGGTGATTGTGACGATTGTGGCGACACACCAGTTGTAAGCGGGATTTGCGTTCGACAGGGTTAAGGTTTCGTTTCGCGGCGTAGTTGGTAGCAGCACGAGGTTGTGACGCCACGTGCCGATCCCAAGTTCACCGGATGACACAAAACCTTACGTGGCGAGCTCAGGTGGGAAGGGGAAGACAAACAAATATCGAAACAATAGTTAATTTTACAAGGGTAGCGTGTGGTATTTACCTGTGACGAGGCGGTGAAGCGGCCAGTCGGATTCCTCGGGATGATGCAATCTGAAATGTTAGCCTTAAGGGCGTCCTACTGAGAAAATGGCGTCCGCAAAATGCGACGCTGCCGAAGGGGCCTACGAAGGCGTCTGAGGGACGCTTCGGAAAAGATGGCGGAGTGTGACGCGTCACCAAGCTCCGGTTTTTCACACTGAGGAACCAGGTAAAATGAGAAAAGATATTCAAATGCAGATTTACAACAATAAAAGGTAAGTTTATTAAATATGCAAATGGTTTTCTGACTAGGCACACCGAAGGGTGTGTCGAAAAGAAGCCTGACGGGCGCAACAACACAAGTAAGTATGGCACAAGATTCAATGTTCAATAGGATAGATTTTCAGATAATGTTTCAAATGTACAAAATAATAACTCCAATTTGACTTTATGTTTCAGGTTTCCAGAGTATATCAGTTCAACGTTCCAGGTTTTCAACAAAGGTGAGTATGGTAAGTATAGGTTAACTTTGTGTTTCAGGTACGAATTTAGCATTAAGTTACAACTCTCAAATTTACGACTTTTGTTCAATTGTTTCAGAATTACTTCTACGCACTGTCCTAACTGCATTGGCCAATGGTTAGAAGGTAAGTTATAGTGTTCACTCACACGTGTCAGGGCCCTGAGGTATCCTTCCAGGTGTGATGTGGCGGTTGTGGTGGTTGTGGCGACGGACGTCCAGGGAATCCAAGTTCTCTTCCTCCAGATCAATTCGGCGCGACACGGCAATTTCCGATGGTCAGGGATCTTACGAAAAAAGCGTGTGAAGATATTTACGGGGACGGTTGACTCTAGCAGTTTAAGTTCACGGGCAGCAGGGCTCTCAATGACTTGTACTGAATATCAAGGGGGGTCTGCCTGTGGAGGGGGCTGCTCGTTGGTTTTGTTCCGGATGGTCCCCCTCCGCTCCCTCGACGGACGGGCGCCTGCCAGGTGGAGACTTCTGATTGGCTCCCCCCCGCCGAGGGAGGGACGCTCTGGCTGGAGACGGCGTCTTCATGTTGAGGGGGGGGTGACGTCACCTTCCGAGCTGACCACGGATCCGAATCTGACAATCATCGCCGCGGGTGGCTATGACAAATTCGGATCGGAAGGGAGTTAACGAATTAACCCAGTCTCTTCACTGGAAATGTTCCCCAGTGAGTGGAGACTCACACA
>CM019178.2:17483272-17536471 GCA_009739505.2 Apolygus lucorum | reverse complement strand
TAGCAGTTTTAAGTTCACGGGCAGCAGGGCTCTCAATGACTTGTACTGAATATCAAGGGGGGTCTGCCTGTGGAGGGGGCTGCTCGTTGGTTTTGTTCCGGATGGTCCCCCTCCGCTCCCTCGACGGACGGGCGCCTGCCAGGTGGAGACTTCTGATTGGCTCCCCCCGCCGAGGGAGGGACGCTCTGGCTGGAGACGGCGTCTTCATGTTGAGGGGGGGGGTGACGTCACCTTCCGAGCTGACCACGGATCCGAATCTGACAATCATCGCCGCGGGTGGCTATGACAAATTCGGATCGGAAGGGAGTTAACGAATTAACCCAGTCTCTTCACTGGAAATGTTCCCCAGTGAGTGGAGACTCACATCCGAATAAACAAAACAGTGTAGAAAATACGAATGTTAAAAAAAAACCGCTGAGATCGAGAAATTTATAGTCCCTAGATGCTAAATTTTACGAAACAGTAAAGTTCGAAATCGAAAAACTGAAGAAAAAAAATAGAAAAAGCAAGATGGGGAAAATTAGGTTTCCCCTGTTCTTGTTTGATAACTTTTCTCTTAGAAAACACGATTTTGTCGTCCCAATGGGCAACACTGGGAGGAGACGGCGATCCGAACAGCCCAATCAGCGAGTGTTCCCGCTTCACATCCGTTTTCCCGGTTAGTTTTGAAATCAAAAATTTTGATTGTCTCCCAAAAATAACAGGAGACATATTTTCCGAAATCAGCCCGATTTTCATCTATCCCACACCATTAACTATTCAGGAAAAATGCAAACAGAATTCGGTGAAATTTCTTATTGACAACCCGAATTGAAATTTTGGGTTCAAAATTGGTGCAGTTCCTAATTTGAAAGTAGTTATCACTGTACCATTTAAACAAAACCCATACTACCCATATTCTAGTATTCATGCATTACTATTCTCTAAGTCACTCACTCGGGACTGCTTATTTGTCTGATTTCCTCTCCAGTCCAATTGGTATTGGCGAGGGCGGGAATTTTACACCAAGAATGCGTTGGGAGCTCGGCCAGGAAGACGTAGGAATTGATGTGCATTGCGTTGAGGATACCAGGAGAGCTGGTAAGGAGGAACAGAGTGATGATCCAGCACGTATTTTTCGAACGTTCCTCCAAAGCTTCTTCTAAAACCTGGGATGTCATGGTTCTGCGAGGAACCGCCTCTGGAGGCGCACTGAAATTAAATTACGATACTGCAATAATTTGATGTTTTTCGTTTCAAGGTACCTAATTAAATCTAAAAATAGAATAAGGGAAAAACTTGGCCCTTTGGGTCTTGCCATGATGCTTACTGGTAAGAGCCTTTGGTTAAAATTCAAGAAACATGGAACATGCTTTAGCCACGCTTTTCGGCGGAGTAGGGAAGGGGTGGAGAATAACCCCCTCCCTGTGACACTTTTGCATCAACATTCAGTCCATGGCTAAAGCATGTTCCATGCAAAAATCCGTTTCTCCGAACACTATTATGTAATATTGACAAACATGAAATAATTCGATTTGTAAGCTCCAAGGGGTCAAGTTGTGCCCCGAAAAATGTGGATACTATGAGACAACTCTAAGGAATGAAAAACAGGGGTTGACATTTATTAAATGCCCTGGTTCGGAAGCTTCAACCAATATAAGTCTTCAATGTTTATGAACGAATGAGACCACTTAGAGCTCTGTAGGACCAACCACTCTAAGCTAAATATAGGACTTGAGGGTGGAACAAGAAATTAACCAGATACTCTTTGCAAGTCTGGCGAAAAAAAAAAATCATTAGAAGGTTCTAGTTTACAATGGGGTATTTTGGTGGGTCGGAAATTCAGGTTTTTGGCCTCAAATTTGGATTCAGCACCCTTGAAAACCTATATACTCCAACTTTAAGCCCAATGATACTATAACATGTGGTAGAAAAATTAATTAAAGAGATCACACGTTTGAAAAAAAGGCGGGCCGCCATAAATGCACACACACTACGCCACGCGCGTGTGTGTGAGTAGTATTTTGTAGTATCCAAGGTTCCCCAAGGGTTTCATCTCACGATTGGCTAGCTACGTCACACCATTCAAATCTTCAACTTTCCTTAGCTTCTCTGATTTTTTGAAAACATTTTCTCGACGAACAGACCCGATTACCGTTATTCCTGAGCCATACTCTTTTGAAAAATTTTTTTTTTTTTTAATTGACTGAAATACCTCATTGCTCGCTAGAATGCAGCAGGCACTCACAACTTTCAGATAATGATGATATTGCAGGTAGGTAGGTACTTTCCGCCTAAATAAATTTGATTGTTTACCTCGCACGATAAAAAATGCATGACGATTGATCGAAATATATGAAAATGGTACTGGGCTTGTAGTCATGGAAAAGATGTCATGTTCTATGCAAATGGATGATTTCTACCGAAAAAAGTAAACCATTGTGTAATAATGTGCATCATTTTTTCAACTGAAACAAGGATATCCTACTTTTAAGCAAATAGTTGATACTTCTATGTAGGTACCATTTATTATTCAAAGGTAAGATATGAAATAATACATAAAATACTATTATGAAGTAGGACATTTCAGTGAGAGGAAGAGCTGTGCTGCTCTAGCGCTCCTCCCTCTCCCACCAGGTCGTTCAGGTCTTTGGTAGCTTTTCAAATCCCAAAGCGGTTTGACGTGTGAGAAGATGAGTGTTGTTTTAAGTGAGTGCGTTTATAATGTTTCAGTACGACTCTTATTAGAGTGAGTGAGTTATATGAAGCAGCTGAGTACAGTGAATTCATTACGAGGAGTGGCTCAGAACAGAGAATAGTGTAGTGAAGTGGCTCTGAACAATGAGTAAATTACTTGGAGAGGATCACTATAGTGACTGAGACATATGGAGTGGTTAAGCACAGTAAGATGCGTGGAATGGCTCAGTACACTGAGTAAGTTACACGAAGCAGCTGAATACACTGAATTACTAACGAGGAGCTCAGAACAATGAAATAGATTCGTTGAGTGGCTCAGAACAATGAGTAAGTAACGAGGAGCGTAGTGAGTTAACTCACTTCAAAGAGCCACTCTATGAACCAATGCTCAACCACTCACTTTTTCTTCAGCAATAATCTGGAAATGTTCAAGTACCTTCCCAAAGTTAAAATGATTTCTGTGAAAAATTGTTATCTATTCAAGCTGGAACAAAAGGTGGATAGGTGAGCGAGTAAGCAGAAACTCAATCTACTCGAATTTGAGATATTACATTTCAACTACTAGGCATAAATACATGTTCTACTGACCCATTGGTGATAATCATATGGATGAGAAGCGATACAATTCGAATACAGTGAAGAGCCGTGAAAGAGAGGATCCCGACTGCACGATCTCATTAAGAAGGTATTATGAGGAATTCGAGATAACTGGGATTGTTGAGGCGAGATTTTGAAGAACAAACAAATTTAGATGATAATGAACAATCGTATTTACGGTCGCGTTCACAGTTTAATACCACACGGTGTGATATAACGAAAGTATGCAATGTGGAATCCCAACTTGGCGAGCATGTTTCAAAATAATTCCCAAGGACCACCTTCAGACGTAGTTGCGAGTTGTGCAAATGTTGCTACAGGTGTTAACAGGTTGGTACCTATCATACGCTAAATACCACATTAGTTTTATCGAAACGACACATTATACCATACTGTTTACAGCTTGTGATGTTGGTGTTCTAAGATGAAATAAAAACAAATAAAATTGTAAGTTAGGTTAGTACCTACAATTATAGTTGGATTTGCGAGACCAGTTTTGGTTATAGGCTGGAGATAGATGCAGTGATTCATCATGATCTCGAAATTGGATGTGTGGAATTCATGAAACTTGGGTTTATTCTCAAAATGAACGAGTCAACCAAGAACATAAAACGACAGGTGCCAAGATCAACTCTGAAATCTGTTATCAACTACTTACTCCTCTATTTGAGTAAGAGGGCTATTTCGTTTTCCTCAGTGAACTAGCACCTAACCAGAAAGATAAGGCTGAGCTAAAGATAGCAGGCCGATAAGAGGATATTGATTAACATGGAGTAGGTATTATAACGGAAAGAGTAAACCTCCATTTTCAAGCGTGTTTAGAAAAAACTCAAGAACTGTAGACATACAGTATCATCTACTTTGACAGTGAATAATAATAATACCACAAAGGTGCCTTAAATCTGCCTACTCCAATCTAATCTATACTAATAAATTTTAAACTTCTGCCAAGTGGGTGAGGCACATAGCTTCCTCCTATTTGTAACCCGATTGCATAGATGAACCGACGCATTGTAGGTAATCTCAAAACATCAATCTCTACGTACTTGAACTACCCTAATAGGAGACCTATTGCACATCAATCAGCACAATCTCTGAAAATGTCATCGGATTCGGGTAGGAAATGTATAAATTATGGCTGTGACTAGGAATTCACATTTGCGCATGCGCAGTAGTTACTATCAGTCTGGGAGCAATGATTTTCGTAGGGGGCCACAAACACTCCAATCCGTACAATCCCTGAAAATGTCATCAAATTGGACTAAACTTCGTATAGTTTTGCCCGTTACAAAGATTTCATGACAGACATACGAACACACAGACAGACAGACAAATAAAAAGATATATTGTTCAGGAAGGTCTGAAACGTAAAACGCCACTGAACATTTTTATTTTGGAGAATATTTATTTTTCAACAATGAAAAGTGAAATCAATGTTTCCGTAGAACTTGGTAGAATTGGAAGCAAAATAAATTTCAATGTCTGTCAGAACCCGATTGCAGCCAAAAGGCTCGACCGATATTCACCAAATTCTATACGTTTGGCAAGATTGAGAACAGAAATTGGATCGAAATAAGAATTTGTATTATTTTGGTTGTGATCAGCGACCTCTTCGCATTTCTGTCCATCCGCTTCCTTAGCTCAGTGGTAGGAGCTCCGATTCAGAATCGGAACGATAGGAGATCGATCCCCAGTCGAGCGAAGTTAATTTTTGATGATTCAACAATGTGGCGCAGTCGGTAGGACCCGAATAGTCTCCTCAGCATTTCTCAGAGAAACAATAATTCATTAAGATTAGGTCATCAAAACAACTCCCTCCCTTGACACGAGCCTATTTAGATCCCCCACCCTGTCAATAAGGAACAACAACAAAAAACTCCGAAGCCAGCCAAAAATACGCGTTCTCAATGGGTTGTAAAAACGCCGGCCAAAGCAGCCTCCCTGACTGGGTAACGGAGTATCTAAGATTTCCTAACGGGTCGGGTGGAGGGGATGTTGTGATCAGCGACCTCTTCGCATTTCTGTCCATCCGCTTCCTGAGCTAAGGAAGCGGATGGACAGACATGCGAAGAGGTCGCTGATCACATTTCATAAAAAACATATTGTTTAGTAATGCATGCATTCCAGGGGACGTCCCATTGGATAAGCATTAGATCAGTTTAACCAGTTGTTAAGCGATAAGACTGTTTCTCTCGATGTAGGTAATTTATTTATTACTTTAGGGAAGAAATAGTGACACCCCCCCCCCCTCCATCATAAACCATAACACTTCTAGCGGCATGGGAGCCTCGAATCTGAAGAGCATTTTAAAATCCATGATCTACGACACCCAACATGCGAATTCGAGTTCACCCCCCCCCCCCCGCCAATGGTGCCAGTCTGGCACCAAAGCGGAAATACGTCGTAACATTGAACTTTCATCTATTAGGTTTAGTAGGCAGTCCGTCGAATGTCACATCCTTATTCAAGGTGAAACAACAAAAAACCCAAGAAATGTGAGGTTTATGGTGTCTTGGCACCATGGTGGCACCAATTTTATTTCCATGGTGGTACAGAAAGTAATTCATGCAAATCCTAAGGTATAATGAGAATTTTTCCTCAATTTCATAGCTTGGATACAATTAGTAAGCAGTAAAGGAACTGAAATATTGAAAAATTGGATATTTTGTGAATATTATCCCCCACCCATCCCCTCCTCTTGCAAATTTTGGTACCCTGGTGAAATCATGTACAACTCGGAAGTTATTTTAGTCAAACAAAAAAAGAAACACACAAATCGGTTGGAAATTGAGGCCTGGGCAGGGTTTATAAGATTATGCCCGCAAACGTACGTTTTTTAAGCATTAACCCTTTACCCCCTTAAAAGGCGAAATTCGAAATTCCGGCGCCGTAGTGCACAACTAGATAGTTTTCCGCGTCGAAGAAAAAAAGAACCACGAAAATCGGTTGAGAACTAAGGCCTGGGCAGAGTACACAAGATTATGCCCAAAAACACACGTTTTTCGAGCATTAACCCCCCCTTTCCCCCCCCCTTTAAAGGCAAAATTCGAAATTCTGGCGACGTAGTGCACAACTAGATAGTTTTCCGCGTCGATCAAAAAAAGAACCAGGAAAATCGGTTGAGAACTAAGGGCTGTGCAGACGACACAAGATTTTGTCACACACACACACACATACACGTACACACACACACATACACATACACACACACCTACACACACACACACACACACAGACATACACCTATGGTTTTTTCGCGGTTTGGATTCAGAATGGTCTAAAACGGATTACTGTGTGGTTATTTTTTTTTCTGTTGAGTGTTGTCCTCCTTCACCCCAGATCGATCGCATAAGGACGCCCAAGTCTTACCGTGGGACGTCCTAAAAAATCACGTGAAGAGTTTTTTTTTCAAACGGGCTTATATCCACTTGGAATGTTTTGTGGGAAATCGAAAAACTAATTTCATGGCGAAGGAAGTTGTCTAGGGTTCCCAAATAGATTGTTCATGAAACAGCCGATTATAAGATCAAATTTCGAAATGTTCGATATAAGCCCATTCGATGTAAATCAATGGATATGAGCCATTTTGAAGAAAAAAAAATGCGTTTTTGGTTGTTGGAAGAGAAGTCACATTTTCGTTTTCTTTTCATTTAATAAACATTTCTTTTGAACATTTAATGCAAGACATTGAACAAACTTTTTTTGGCATTTTTCTTTGAGAAGAATTTGGAAGAAAAATACAACAATTTGCTGGTATGGTGGGTATTAAATATTTAATTCGCCACAGTCCATGTCCAGGCAGCCACAGTCAATTAATTTTTCATCGTCATCATCTTCAGCTTGATCTAGTAAGGGTATGTACCTACCACTGAAGGTCAGGCGCGGTTCTCCAGTTTTCCTCATAATGGGATTTGAGAAGGTGGGCCGGGCCACATCTGTCTTTTGCTTCCGAGTCTACCAAGGTAGCGGAAGCTTTGTTTTCACTTTTCAAGGTTGAAAAAAAAGTTCTCCAAAATCGAAATTTCCAATCGCGTTTTACGTTTTAAACCTTCTTGAACAATTTTGGTTCCGTGTCCGACTGTGATTGTGCGGGCTGGCGTGTAGATGGCCCCCTTTGAAAATCATTATCCCCGGACTGATAGTAGCCGCTGCGCAAACGATCGTCTCTTTCTGGAGCCTCTGTTCAATAAACCCACTGTTCCTTCTTCCATCGGTTCAAATAAACTACGGCAAATACATGACACGGCACGAAAATGACAAGCAAAACAAACGGAAACGTCCGGACAACAAAGAAGAGAGGAACAAGGGAAGACCGACCTTCACCGGAGATTCTAGCTGGCCCAGTGATAAACACAGGAGCCCATGAGTTATGGCAATGTCACCTGTTGTGAGATTAGATCCCTACTGATTATCCTAGACTCTTATCTCGTGTTTCCCTTCATCGGTTAGGCGATGAATCTCATTTGAATTAGAAACGGAAAATATTATTTTGTACACAAGCCCTTTTGAAGTGAAATGAACCACGAACATACCAGGAAATGATGGACTAGAGCCACTTTTGAAAAAAAAGTGTTCATTGAAAACAACGGGATGGATAAAAGCCGTTTTGTCGGCAAACATGATTTTTAGCTAGTTTTTAAATCTGGACAAACCGTTTCGGAAGGAAACCAACTCGTGAACTGATAGGTCTCATCCTAAAGAATCGGAATCCATTAAAAAAAAGTTTAGAAAATGGATATAAGCCCGTTTGAAAGAAAACTCTTCACTTGTCCACGTTCTCCATTATATTTGTACAATATGAAAGTACCTTCATTTTCCTCAATAACCGAATCAAACCTTGATTGAAGCCACCTGACCATGTTCGCCGGAAGGGTTAAGCTATTTTAGAAAATTGTAAGCAACGTTCAAACTGCATTTCGATGGGAATTTCTGCGTTGTGTTCATTAAACTCTTGAGTAAAGGGATCCTGATGTCACACCGGTTTTCATCCGTGCGTTGCCCTGGAAATCGTCGTAGAGGATATGGGATTTGGAAACTGACGAGCTTCACCAAAATTGATAACTGAACACAGTACAAGGCAAAACAAGAGAAACACTATTTCATCACTCTTTTCAACTCAAGGTCGTAACAAACAAAACGATTAGATACACCCCATTCGACATTACGTGGAAATTTGTGTTCAAGTAGGTACGAGTACGTATATCTTGAGAAATGTCAATAGAACAGCGTGTTTAGACACCAAATATTATTATGTTCCGGCTTTACTCATAAAAACAACTTGAGATGATGAAATTCGGGAACCAGAACATATCGAGAGAGATAAATGGCTGAAATAATCGTTAGAGCCTTGGCCCATCAAGATGATAGTGAATTCTCAATTGACCCCATGACAAGCTCTCATTGGGTACAGATGAACAGGCATACGTCAAGTACACGTGATAACCCAATACATTTTGCTTCCGAGTCTACCAAGGTAGCGGAAGCTTTGTTTTCACCTTTCAAGGACGAAAAAACAAAGTTCTCCAAAATCGAAATTTTCACTCGCGTTTTGCGTTTTAGACCTTTCTGAACAATTTTGGTTCCGTGTCTGTCATGAATTCCTTGTAACGCGCATAACTATACGAAGTTATTGTCCGATTTCTATGAAATTTTCAGGGATTGTGCGGGTTGGTGTGTAGACGGTCCCCTATGAAAATCATCCTCGGACTGATAGAAGCGACTGCGCATGCGCAAACGTGAATTCCTTGTAACGGCCATAACTTCTACATTTTCCATCCGATTTCAATGAAATTTTTAGGGATTACGCGGATTAGGTTGTAGATGGTCCCCAATGAAAATCAAGGCCTTAAAATTTTCAGAAGCCTCTGCGCATGCGCATACGTAAAATCCTTGTAATAGCCATAACATTTACATTTTTCATCCGAATTTGATGACATTTTCTAGGATTGTCCAGATTAGCGAGCAGATGGTCCCCTATGAGGGTAGTGAAAGGTACTTAGAGATTGGTGTTTTGAGACTATGCATCGGATCATCTTTATAATCGGGTTATTGATACGAGGAAGCTATGTGCCACACCTATTTGGCAGACTTTTGGTTTATTATTTTCAATAATGAACCTTTGGAATCGACCAAGAAAAAAAAATTTTTAACACCCCCTCAAAATTTTATGGTTTACGTTTCAAGGTACGTAGAATCCAAAAATCGAATAAAAACGCTGCAAATTATTACACAAAGGTTTATTATTTTTCTATATAGATCACTCGTCTACAAAATCACCAACCATACAATATGAAGAAAAAAAAAAAAATAAAAAAAAAAAAATTAAAATCACCAACCATCGATCGAATTTCGGTCAGCTCTAATTTGAACGGAGATTAGGCCTCTTTTGCGATTCACACTCGTGTTTTGATTTATATATATATATATATATATATTTCAATATAAACCCTTAAATTTTCTTAGGAAGCGAACGGTGTGTCCTACAGAGCTCCGCGTGGTCTCAAAAAATTCTAAAAATTCTATAGAATCTTAAATGGAAGGAAAAACAATACCTTTATATCAAAATTTTTTGAGTTAGGGCGTTTTCAAAATTTCAAAATTGATTTTGGAACCTTTAGAAGTGACCTACATCAACCAAAAGCTTCGGGGCACAACTAGACCGCAAATGGAGCCTACATACCAAATTTCATCAAAATCGGTCAATGCTAAGTGGCAAAAGTGCCGCGTACGGCGGACGGACGGCCAAATTTTTATTCGATTTTTGGATTCTACGTACCTTGAAACGTAAACCATCAAATTTTGAGGGGGTGTTAAAAATTTTTTTTTCTTGGTTGATTCCAAAGGTTCATTATTGAAAATAATAAACCAAAATTTGGCCGACCGTCCGCCGTACGCGGCACTTTTGCCACTTAGCATTGACCGATTTTGATGAAATTTGGTATGTAGGCTCCATTTGGGGTCTAGTTGTGCCCCGAAGATTTTGATTGATGTAGGTCACTTCTAAGGGTTCCAAAATCAATTTTGAAATTTTGAAAACGCCCTAACTCAAAAAATTTTGATATAAAGGTATTGTTTTTCCTTCAATTTAAGATTCTTTAGAATTTTTAGAAGTTTTTGAGACCAACCGGAGCTCTGTAGGACAAACCGTTCGCTCTCTACGAGAATTTAAAGTTTGGACGTACGATAAATCAGAAACACGAGTGTGAATCGCAAATGAGGCCTAATCTCCGTTCAAATTAAAGCTGACCGAAATGCGATCGATGTTTTTCTTCATGTTGGATGGTTGGTGGCTTTGCAGACGAGTGATCTATATAGAAAAAAATAAACCATTGTGTAATAATTTGCAGCGTTTTTTTCATTGAAATGAGTTTCCACAATTTCGTCGCGAGTGCTACAGTTCGGAGAAAAGTTAGAAATGTTTGAATCAAATTGAGCAAATTTCATTTCATCTCGGGCAGTAGGCCTTTGCTTAGGATTGAATCTAGAGACGTTTTTGTGTAGTTTTATGCTTTCTTATTAATAATCCTTAATTAATCTTATTAAAAATGCCTTCTTAATTATCCTTCATGACTAGAAATGACACACATGTACGACTAGACAGGTGCGTAAAATTGACATTGAAATGCTGTTAGCGAGACGAGTCGGCCTCAAATTCTTTGCGCTGTTGTTTGCATTGATGAGTCTCAGTTGTGAGAAAGAGGTCAGCGCGGAAAAAAAGAGGTCATTCGCCTTTCGGAGAGAGAATGAACAGCTGACAATTATAATTGAAAAGAGTCAAACAATTCGAGTGATGCTCGCTAACGACATAATAATAATAACGCACATATTATATAATTAAAGCACAATTAATAATTCGTTCAATAGTTTGGGGGTTTTCATGATTTTTGAAAGAAACGATTTTTCTGTCACAATGGTTTCATCATTCACTCTAATAGGCTAATTAAGCAAATTATCTCGATACTAATTCATTCTAGAGCCTAGAAAGGTAGGACGGCGGAGGTTGGCATACCTAATCGCCAAAAATTCTAAGGCAGGACGCTAGACTAATAAGTTTTACAACTAAGATTTCAAGATCAATGATTTTTGGTGGTTATAACCGATGTTTGAATCTACACCATCAGAAATGTACATTTGTCAGCAAAACCTCCAAAATGACCAATTTGTGGAACCAAATCTTTAAGATTATAGGTACCTCTGAAAATACACCACTCGCCTTGAAAATAGTCACCATTTCTTTTAGCGAAAAATTGAACAAAATATTTATTGATAGACTTAGTTCTGTTCAGAATATTACAAAATGAATAGGTATGTAGTACGGGGAGATATTTATGTAGTTGCCCATCGTTCAAAAACTCCCTAAAAAGGGTTCACTCAAAAAATTTTCGCCGGTAGTTTGATTTCTGAATTATTATTATATTTTGATAAACATCTTTATTGTAGGAATTATTGATTAACTAATCAAGACGAATAGCTAATGAGTGGGAGGGTACCTGGGTACTTGAAGCATGAAGGTATTCGTCCAATAAATAAACGGTAAGATGGAAATCAATGAATCCACATCTGGCTGTTAAATGAATAATCAGCAAGCTACTTGGGTTGAGAAACAGTAACTAATTTCTTATCATGGGATTAATTAGGAATCTCTAAGATCCAATCATTCAACAATATTTGTATGAAGGGTGTATGTTGAGTTAAGAGTTCTCATAAGTCTGAACTGGTTGTGTGTGAATGTAGGGCAACGTGTCTGGGATAAGTATTTAAGTAAGTTACACAAGAGACTTACGTTAGGTGCGTATCCTCCGTGACGTTATCGATCTCCATGATTGCAACTCGTACACGATATTGATGAGTGTCTGATCTCCTTCGGCAGTTTGTTCCCCTCACGCCTTCTCAAAACACCAGTGAGAGTCTGAGAAGCTGAGTCTAGTGGGGGTCGCGACGAGCCTCCCCGCCGACGCAGAAATAAAAGTCCAAAGGGTAATTACTATCCGTTCCCATTCATTGGCAGCACCGATGACGTCTGATAACCGGGGTCGGTCAAAACAACCGAAAAACGCGAAGATAACATTACGGGTGATATCGAAAAACCGACGGATCGTTGAGACGATGATTGCTGAGAAGTGGGGAGAAACTAGAACGGTCAGCGTGAAGGGAACACTGGAAACGCGCTCGCGAGGGAGCAGAAACTCCACTGACGTTTGCAGTAAAATGTTGGCACAATCGTTCTCACAACCTTGAGCGTAACTACAACCTCAATGATTGTTTACGATTCGGGAAGAAACCAAGTTTGTCCCTATACTGCTTCCTAGCTGTGTTTTGAAATGAATTATGAAGTGATACCTAATTGTCAAGCTCGAAAATATATGAACCCACCTATCTATCGACAGGCACTTAATTCACGGTAGAATTCAATTCTTACAGTAAGAGATGAAATTGACACAGTTCAATTTTCGATTAGAATCACGAAAAAAGGTGGATGCGAAAATGAGTAGGTTTATTTAACGATTGCGAAATGATATTATTGAATATTATTGAATTAGTGAAGATGTCAATTTGTTAACCAAACCCTTAGAATTGCACACATCCTCAAGAGGGCAGAATACCTACCCAAAAAAACATTTTTTGTTGTTATTACTATTGTTATTACTTTTAAAACCACCCATACGTACGTAAGACTCATTGAACCTTCATCTTAGTTAAAGATTATTATTAGATTAGAATTAGATTATATTGTAATACGAAGTACGAACTGTAGGGAGAGGTCCGGCAGTCAAAGCTGGGACACCTCCAAGGAACCACCTCTTCCCTCGTGAATTTTATTAAAAGTTGCATTTCGTGTAGTTTGAATTATTTGTCTGTATGAAGTGTATTTCGTTTGAAGTGCCTTCGGAAGTGTAAGTAACATGTACGTAATTATTAGGTTAAAATTATTTTAATTTTTCTATTATTTGTAATTTTAGTAAAAAACAATAAAAATACGTATAGTTTGAATTATTTGTCTGTATGAAGTGTATTTCGTTTGGAGTGCCTTCGGAGGTGTACGTGACATGTACGTAATTATTAGGTTAAAATTATTTTAATTTTTGTAATTTTTCTATTATTTGTAATTTTAGTAAAAAACAATAAAAATACGTGTAGTTTGAATGGGGTATTTCGGTGGGTCAGAAATTCAGGTTTTTGACCTCAAATTTGGATTCAGCACCCTTGAAAACCTACATACTACAACTTTAAGCCCAATGATACAATAACATGTGGTAGAAAAATTAATTAAAGAGATCACACGTTTGAAAAAGGCGGGCCGCTATAAATGCACACACACTAGGCAAGGACTACGCCGCGGACTACGCCGCGCGCGTGTGTGAGTACTATTTTGTAGTATCCAAGAGGTCTTTCAAGGGTTTCCGTGCATGGATACTTTTTTCAAAGACAGTTGGCTAGCTACGTCACGATTGGCTAGCTACGTCACACCATTCAAATCTTCAACTTTCCTTAGCTTCTCTGATTTTTTAAAAACATTTTCTCGACGAACAGACCCGATTACCGTTATTCCTGAACCATACTCTTTTGAAAAAAAAAATAAAAAAAATTGACCGAAATACCCCATTATTCGTCTGTATGAAGTGTATTTCGTTTGGAGTGCCTTCGGAGGTGTCACTTTCATCGTAGATTCAGGTGAGATTTAAACCCCAGAAATGTAACACGTAACGTAATTATTAGGTTAACATTATTTCATTTTTTGTAATTTTTATATTATTTGTAATTTCAGTAAAAACCAATAAAAATACTGCAACTAACGAAGAGTTGATTTGTTTGGATATAAGAAGAAGAGACCTATCTTACATGTCTGTACGACGATTACTAGGATCAATAAAAATTTATGAAGTTGTATCAATATCCACCAGGATCGTAGACTGGCTCACCATCCATGCAGTTTGTAATCGAAATTATCCTACTCCTGAATATTATTCAGCTTAGTAAATGTTACTACTACTACCTCTTGTCTAACTTGAAGGAATCACATTGGGAAAATAACTGTTAGAAATATCATCCTGATTTCATCAGTAATCTTGTAACATACTCATCTATTAGACAAATTATAACAAAAAGGTTTTAAAATTTTCTGTAAAGATCACTCGCCTGCAAAGAGCACAGCTTTGCGTACCAACCATATTTTCGCTTCAGAATCAAGTGTATAATATTATGAAGAAATAAATGCTTCACACTCAATTTGAAGAAATAAAGAGTTGTGAGAGCCATCATTAGGAAATTTAAAAATTGGTTGATGAGGACGCAAAACTCAAGTGCAACTCAAAGAAACGAACAACGATCGACTCTTGGTCAGCTAAAATTTGAACGGAGATTAGGCCTCTTTTGCAATAAATTCACACTCGTGTTTCTGATTTATCGTAAGTCCAACCTCATTTTAAGGAGCGAACGGTTTGTCCTACAGTGCTCCGAGTTGTCTCATTCAATTCAATTTTAAATTGATGAAAAAACAATACCTTGAGTTCGAAACATTTTGAGCTAGGGCGTTTTGAAAATTTTAGGGCTTATTTTTCACCTCTTAGAAGAGATTGACATCAACCAAAAGCTTCGGGACACAACCTCAAATGGAGCCCATATACCAAATTTCATCAAAATCGGTCAATGCTAACTGAGGAGAGTGCCGCGAACGGCGGACGAATGGAAACATTTTTAGTCGATTTTCGGATTACTTACCGTACCTTGAAACGGGGCTAAAAAAATTGTTGACCAAAAAGTGTTGAAGGGAAACAAAAAGTTGAGAAAGGGAAACAAAAAGGGAAGACTATGTACTTTGGCGGAGCAGACCCAGGAGTCCTCCCGTCAAACCGTCAATTTCGTTGGAAAAGTCACGTTTTTCCGCGTTCAAACATGAATTTTTCCCTTATATTCGATTGTAAAATATTTTTTGATTATACCATTGGAAAGCTGATGAAATGGAGCAGTTTTTAAGCTTTTGAACCCCTCTGGCAAATACCTTGATTTAATGAGAAAAAATCATCAACATTTTCAAAAAACCGAAATTGACAAATTTTTGAGTTAAAAATACTACTTTAGCGTTTATTTTTTCTCGACTGGTCAACGGCTCATCTATTGAGAAATTTTACGCTCTTTCCAGTGGTACCCTTATTTTAAATTGTTGGGCGTAATTTAAGGGAGTTATGACCGTTTTAATGGTGTAAGGTCAAAGAAGTCGGATTTTAAGGGGGTTAAAAAAAACTCCAAGAGGCATTTTTTGTTGCAAATTTGTTGTAGAAACTACTCCAGATGTTTGGTGAATAACCTATGGGACAACCTGTAACCCATTGGTAACCACCTTAATTGCTCTAGGTGTCATCTGGCTATTGGTTCTCACGCTAAAACTAAAAACGATCTTTTTATTCTCTCTGCCCTTGGTCTGTACGTCAGATCCGTCTCAACGAAAAGCCAATCTGTTAGGAAAAACGACTACGTCAGATTCGTCTCGACAAAACGTTTTTCAACCCCCTATCGAAAGCATGAACGTCAGATCCGCCTCGACGAAAAACTTTCAATCCCCTTCAACCTGTACATCAGACTCGTCTCGACGAAAAAGCACAATGGGGTATTTCGGTGGGTCGGAAATTCAGGTTTTTGACCTCAAATTTGGATTCAGAACCATTGTAAACCTATATACTCCAACTTTAAGCCCAATGTTACAATAACATGAGGTAGAAAAATTAATTAAAGAGATCACACGTTTGAAAAAAAGGCGGGCCTCCCTTAATGCACACACACTTAAGCCACGCACGTGTGTGAGTAGTATTTTGTAGTATCCAAGAGGTCCTACAAGGGTTTCATCTCTTCTCTGTGCATGGATACTTTTTTCAAAGACAGTTGGCTAGCTACGTCAAGATTGGTTAGCTACGTCACACCATTCAAATCTTCAACTTTCCTTCTCTGATTTTAAAAAACATTTTCTCGACGAACAGACCCGATTACCGTTATTCCTTAGCCATACTCTTTTGAAAAAAAAAATTTACTGAAATACCCCATTCCATAAATCGGCCCTACTAGTCGTAGTTACTAGGAAACCGTAAAACGTTTACGAGTTTATGCCCTTCACGCGTGATAATGTGAAGAAAAGTACTTCGGTACATCAAAACCAATTCAAAAGAACTTACCTGTACTGGTCAAGGATTTTCTGACTTGATATCTTGAGAAAGTTATACGGGGAAACATGATCAAATCTTCTTATCTTAGTTCAAGTCATTTAGAACTAAATCGAGTGAACTTATAGACTCTTGTAGACACTAGAAACAATGAAAAACAAATTAATCAACAGCTATAAATAAAACTGACGAGTTCAATAGGAGTTTTTCAACGTTTTGATCTAGTACCTATATTTGAGAGCTCATACATAACTGCTTTTGATATCTGATAGTTAATGGTACCCGACCGGGGAATAGCAATTGCATCATTCGTGCAGCATGAGTGAATGCGCGAATTTTCAAAGAAAAATTCTATCTGATTTTTTAGCGATTTTCAACTTTTTTTAAAAGTTTTATAAGGTAAAAATCGTGTAGAAAATTTTGCGCAGATTCCGAATTTACTTTATAGATATAAGTTCAAAACAGCATTTTATTTATTTTATATAATTTTCATCTTTACAGAGTACACTCATAGATCGTGTTTTTTTTTTGCGATTTTCAGAAAACCACCCACAACACCATACTGTATGGCGAGTTTCACAATTGTTAGTACCAACTCAATATTCATACTCCTCTATAAGAACGATGGAGTACCTACTCGACAATATTGTTTTTTTGAGGTTTAGGGTGTTGCTGAAGAGTGTACTCGACCTCGTTCCACAAAAGACTGATTTTTAGAGGGTTTTGGGGAATTTTCAATTTCTGAATCGAAACCATGCATGAGGGAAAAGCTGGAAGGAAGAAGATGAGTTCGGAAGGAAGAAAGGAAGGGAAACAAACAAGTAGGTACACATGAAGGCACAATCATGCCAACATACAGAAATACACTGAAATTGCATTCTTTAGATTTGGTTCACAAAGAAGGAAGGAAAGGGAAGAGTTTTGAGGGGTGAGCACTGAACGGGAACAGAGACGCTTAGGCACAGGGGTAAAATTAATTTAGACACTTTGAGTCATGCAGAGCAATATCCCACATGGAATCTCGACTTTGAAGAAGCGGAAACCGCGCCCAATAGATCGCACTGAGCAGTACTGGGCCAATGCAATGGTGACGCAAGAAACCTCCACCACTAACTGCCTACTAGGCAGTTCTGTAAGTTTTTCGCGTCGCCACTAGATCAGATTAGAACATACGAGTGTCAACTCAAAATCGACAATTTTGGAATCGACTCTTTTTGCTGCTGGGTCTTCAATTATGGAGATGAGCAGAAACTGAGTTACCTGATCCAAGTGTCTCCGACACATAATTAGGTACCCGAAAAGAAGAAGGAAAATTTAAGAAGATGAAGAGTCAGAGTATACAATATAATGTATTATTACAAACTGTATAAATCTGGTAAAAAAATAATGTCGTTTACACACGAGATATTAAAAGGCCATGTATAGAACATTCATCAAAAATGGTACCATACATTTGGTTGGAGACAATTTATTTGTTCAGCGAAAGAAGCTCCAGCGAAATCTCTATGTCTCACACCTGACTTGAACAGTGAAAACACCATCCAATGCCATACAAAATCGAAAAATACGAACATCATCCCAATAATAAAATTTATTTAGTCCCAAAATATTCATCTCTCTTTAGTCCGAAAATTTTGAAAAAATATCCCGAAAGACTCTTTATTCATCTGAGTAGGAATATCCAGCAGTGACAAAAAAAGGCACGTCTTTAATAATAATTGCCTCGAGCGAGGCAATTTTCAATTCCCGTTCTCACGTGTTACTTCAAAAAGTTGATATGCCAGTTTTCATCTCATCAATGTTACAACGAATTCAAAAACGTATAATACAAGCTTAATCGAGATCTAGCTACTACTCATAGTAGGCCTAAGTGAAAAGTAATTTCAACAATAAGAAGTAAATGTGAGAAAAACAAAGTAAAAAAAGAAGTAGGTATATAAAGTTCTTTGGAATTGTTGGTGTATTTACAAGGTGTAGTACTTAAAAAATTAAAAAAAGACTTAACAATATACAATAAATTAACATTTTTCTTGTAAAATGCATCCGAAAAATGAAAAACAGTCAATTCAAAACTTAGTATCTAATTGCACAGTTGCTTTAAAAAAGACTCTGATATCTACTGTAGACAACTACCTACATTATACAAAAAAGTAGTCTTTTTCCTGAAGAAAAACGATATAAAATAATAAAAAGTTTACTGTAATCGTCGATCTTTTAAAATAGAAAAATTCGAGGAAGGTAGAAACATCCTCAGCTGTACCTACCTGTAGGGTAATAGGAGAGTCTAGCCCCCAGAAAGTGTTGTCGTGTTTCAGCGCTACCTACTGCCACTTCAACGAACTACCATTTCTGATATCTTATCAGGTGATCATGCTCGCGACCGCATTACCGTCGCTCCTCTAACTTGCAGTTATCCCAAGATTACAATGTAGCAAAGAAGAACAACACAACAATTGAAAACAACACAAAAATGCAATAACAAGTTCCTTTTCCTCGCAATTTAAAAAGGCAGGGAAGTAAAGCCACCAAACTTAGAAATTAGAGAGTGGTAAAACCGAGGTGGTAAAATCGAGGTGAGCCTAGTTTACAGAAATGCCAATTGACCACGCTCACATCGAGCTGAAAAAGGATGGTAGTTCGCTGAAGTGGCGGTAGGTAGAGCTGAAACCCGACAATACTTTCTGGGGGCTAGACTCTCCTTAGGGTAATCACTGTACCTTAAGAGAGTCTAGCCCCCAGAAAGTATTGTAGGGGTTCAGCTCTACCTACCGCCACTTCAGCAAACTACCATCTTTTTTCAGCTCGATGTGAGCGTGGTCAAGCGGCATTTCTGAAAAGTAGGCTTACCTCGATTTTACCACTCTCTAATTTCTAAGTTTGGCGGCTTTACTTCTCTGCCTTTTTAAATTACGTTGAAAAGGTTATTGTATTTTTGTGTTGTTTTCATTTGTTGTGTTGTTCTTCTTTGCTACATTGTAATCTTGGGATAACTTGCAAGTTAGAGGAGCGACGGTAATGCGATCGCGAGCGTGATCACCTGATAAGATATCAGAAATGGTAGTTCGTTGAAGTGGCGGTAGGTAGCGCTGAAACCCAACAAAACTTTCTGGGGGCTAGACTCTCCTTTGTACCTTATCAGTCCCCTTCAGAAAAACTAGAAGAATTATTGTAAGTTCATTTAACGAGATCGAACTCGTTTTGAATGGAAAATGTTTCGAACATTTCAAATTAAGGGTAATAATATACAGGAAGTGGACAATTCAGTTGTAGACATGATGGTGAAGTAATTCGTTGATGTAAAAAGTCGTCCAATAAAAAAGAAAAAAAAATTGAAATACAAAAAACAGTTTTTGGTTGTTGTGGTGCTAGGAAATTACTCGTATTATGGTGCAACGTTCAGGAGATATGCTCAGCATACCCGAATGATAATTTAAGGAAGCTGTAGATAGGTGATTAAAAATGTGTAGATAATTGTTTTTCAAGGTTGAGGTTGGAAGTTTGAACTTTCTACTCTCCATACAATGGACGTCCCCTGGAATACAAGTAAGTAAATTCTTTTCCAGTAAGAATATCATCTCCACCATCACCTCTCTGATTTATCCACTCAAGATTCAAGTTGAAAATCTCTAATCACAGTATTTAAGTAATAATATTTTACTATCCAGATGAGCACCCGATCGACTCCAAATATTTCAATATTATTTTGGAACAGGTGGGACTTTGACACTGAAGTCACGCCGAAATGTTTTGGTTTGCAAAGGAATTAGGTACATAGTTTTATTGAGATTTAAGCACGTATGACTCAAATCGATCACCTCATGGTGATTACATACACGCTAGCACAACTTAATCTACTGGCATGATGTTCATGCAATATCATTTTCATTTCAACGACCAAATAGCCATTCCAATAATCAACAATAGCAAAAATAATTTAGAAACGGTACAAAAATTAGGTTCTGCTTCCTACATTAATCCTAACCGTATACGACTTGAAGAACACGAGTGAGTACCTACATTAGGTACTTTTTGGACCTTAAAATGGAGGATGAATACTTCAATGTTTCTTGATTATTATACAGTACAACCTAGTTTTAGGATTTAATTGGGTAGTTCACCATGAATTCGTTCCGGGCACCATCATCACTCTTGATTGAGTCTTCCAGACTCATCGCGTTTAGACTAAGCTAAGCATAATACATTTGATAGAAAGCTGAATACAAAATTAATGAAATAACGATTCCCACCGGGTTAAATTTCTGTTACCCTTCAAGCAATTTCGTGAAAAATCTGCATCGTTAATGAGATAGCCAGTAGGCATCTACTTTCATAGTCCAGCATTAGGTGCCAATTAAAATAAGCTAAGAATTTGGCAAAATAGAGGTAGAGTGGAGTCTTCTGTGTTCGGGTTTGCACCAGTACCCACTACTACTGCCCTGTTTGGGTTTGTGTAGATTCTTAGCTCAAGAACTTGATTGAACAGAGGTAATTCTGGACGCATCCAACGATGAACATAATTATGACTAAAGGATTTAACCGCCGTGAAAAAGTCGCCGGTATGTTGTAGGTAAGTCATAACGACATTCTTACGTTGTCCTTATTTTCGTAGTTGAATACGAACTAATCATCAATTTTATTTCACCAATAACTTAATAACGTTCTTTGGATTCTGGTGATACTGAAAAGGCATACATTTGAATAAGCTTCAGTCCACCTGAAAAGCGAAGCTCTTCAAGCCACAAATACCCATAATTTATGATGAGTTCATATCAGTTGGACGCTCATGGCCTGATTGGTTAGTATTTGGCTGTATGTCAGTGCATGATGAAGAACTTGGAGCGTTATAGTCCAGCCGCGGTGGAAAGCTCTATAATTCTTCTTCATCCACGAGAAAAACCTTTTATTCGAAAAATCTACGACTACCTGAAATCTCAGCTTATTATGATATAACTCGACTCCGCCAACTCACCTTTGTCAAGCATTAGAAGAAGACAAAGAAGAAGCAGTAGAAATAGAAGAACAAGAAGAATAGTTTTAAATTATCATTGAAAGTTCAAATTACACATATTATGATAATCTTTTTACCTGTAGCAGATTAAAAATCAGTTATAGTTTGAGCAATCAAAGATAACGAAAAACTAAACAAGTTTTTTGAAAGATTAGAAGTTGGAGATTCTTTCCAACTAGGTACGACTATAGCTCACAAATGCAAGATTTCTTCTTGAAACAACCTTTCACAATAAGCAAATTACATTGCTGCAGTCTTTAACAAAGAGATCCCAAAAATGCTCATAAATCATGAGTGTCTATAATGTAAAACCCCATCTTGGTTCATTACTTTGACGAGAAACTAAAACGATATCACCTAATGTAGAGGATGCAAATTGAATAAGAATGCCTTACGCATAGTTATTCACCGGATTTTCCTCGGGTTTGATTTGTAACGAGTATTGCTGATTGGCTGTTGTTGGAGTCAAGGGGTAAGTCTGCTGCGTTGGTTGTTCCTGTGGAGTCTGAGGAGTCGTAGGTATTTGCTGTTGTTGAACGTTGGGGGATATATATTCTTTGTGATATATATTCAGGTGAGCTCGTAAGCTGTATTTGTTTTTAAATATCTTGTTGCATAGGATGCAACATGCAGGGTTGTACGCGTCGCTGTGGCGAATCCTGATATGTTTGAGAAGGTTGCTTTTATTCGATATTACTTTGGTGCATTGAGGGCAAGGGCGGCGTCCGTTGCGCTCTGGAAACGAAAACAAATTCTACAACGTCTGGACAGAAGACTGGTCCAGGGAAACTCCCTTCTTCATAAAGGATAGATGATACTATAGCAGTTAAAACCAATAGGCGACTACTTCTATCGTATTGAAGCCCTTTTTGGCCTTCATGTCTGGAACTGAACCTCCCTTGGTATTGCTATTACAGCCTCACCCAAAAATTCATTCAACTTCAAGAAACACGCTGAAAATCGAGATCTTCAAACTGTTAATAGACGGTATTTTTCGTTCTATATTTTCCTGGGATTCCTAACAATAGATTTCATTTAATTATCAACTAGTAACATTCTGCCAGCGATTTCTTCAACGATCAAAAGAAATTACGATCGATCATTCAAAAATAAGAAATTCCAGTTTACTACCAACCCAACATGACGCGACTACACTAAAGCTGGTCAGAAATCCAGGGTCGATTCTACAAGGTATTTCCAACAAAAATGTCTGTAAGAAATTCTGTTTCAACCCTTTGTATTTCAAATTTTTTTCAATTCCAAGATTTTAAAAATAAAACTGCCACAACTCCCATTATTCACCAAGTAAATTCAAATTTGAGGTTATCGTTGGAAACAGCGCTAAATTTTCAAGCTATCTAGAGCAAACCCAAGATATTTCAAAAATAAAATATTTTAAAAAATCAAGCCAAAAAAAGTTAATATTTTTTACGAAATTTGACTTTTTTTGATCGAAATTTTTACTCACCGTCCCTGCTAATATCGATGGGCGCTTTTCGCAAAAAGCATGCCTAAATAGTCAATTTCCAACGGTCTATAATTTTTTAGGTTTACTGTGAAATTTGAACATTTTATTGGGAAAATGGTGTTTGAAATTGAAATTGAAAGGGTGAAAGCTGACAATTTGAGCATGTTTTTTGCGGAGAGCGCTCATCTAAATGGGCAGGGATTCAGAATGAAAAAATCAAGTCAAATTTCTATAAACTTTGTTCTTAGAGTTGATTTTTTTAAATGTATTATTTTTAAAAGATTAGTTTTGTTCTTGTTTTGAGGTAGGTACTTACCTTGGAAATTTAACCCACTTTACAACGAAATCATCAAATTCGAATTTACTTGGTAAATAACGGGAGTTATGGCAGTTTTAATGACATAAGGTCGAAAGCACGAAAAAATGTTAAAATTTAAAAATCTTGGAAAAACAAGGGGATAAAACAAAATTACTAGGGGATATTTTTAAATGGAAATATACTGTAGAAAAAGACCCCTGGATTTCTGCCCAGCATTAGTGTAGACTCCCTGTATAAAATGGGCATTATTATAATTAGTTTTGATGTTTAGATAACATAGTACTTTACCTTTGAGTTAAACTTATTTACTTTCATTTAAACATTTTTTACTTGAATTAAAATTTATACTCAATACTCATACATTAAAGTTTTACTCCCTTCTTCCAATTCATAGAGGACCATCCCCCAATCCATAATGTACCTATATCATCGAATTCATAGATGTAAATCGTCCAATTCATAGGGGACCATTCTATGAATGGTCACCTATTTCAACCATGTTCACCTATGAATAGGCGGATGGTCCCCTATGAATTAAATTATGCCCATTGTGAATTTGAGGATGCTTACTATGAATTTGCGAATGGTCCCATATGAATATTTTGTATGAAAATGAAGTCATGTGTTAATTTTCTCCAAAAATTTAGTTCCCCACTAATAGAAAAAGTTTAATTAGGGTAAAGTGTTTAAATGACAATAAAAAGGTTCAACTCAAAGTATAAAAAGGTTTAAATGAAGGTAAAAATGGTTTAATTAAAGTGAAAACGGTTCAAGTAAAAATTGAGTTAACCTGATAGAGGGACGAGAATTTTTCAATCCACAGTCGCATAAATCTGAGAAGATCCATAATCACTTCGACACTACAACCGTGATGATATTTTGGACTTCACCACTGCCTAGCCTAATATTTCAAAAATGAACCACCCCTCCCCAAATACCTGAATGTGTTGAAGTATTCTGTCCTACTATGAAGAAAGGCAGTAGACGACCAGACCAACGCCCGTTAGCTGGTTTAATGATCCGGGAGATTATCTATGGTGATCGCTCGAGGGCAGTGTCGCAAGTTTTGATAATTTTTCGAGTTGAGACGTTGGTGAACCCCGCTCCACTTAAGCGGGTGAGGCAATAAGTGGCCAAGAGCTAAATCATCAGAACCAATTCTGATCTTACCTTTGGAAGACAGCTGATGACGCTACGCCAGGAATGGCAGTCGGACGAAAATTCAACCTGAGATGGTTGTTTACTTAACTACTTACAGTAGACGACCATTATGTGCTTATGCACTTTTTTATGTCGATAGAATCGTCGCGAAAAGCTCTATTTGATGCTAGATTGAAAAGCAGTAATTTGAAATCATGGACGGATCTAATAAAAAAAGTTGCACTACCTTTGAGAATTATTTTTGCTGCTTACTACAGGGAAAGCAATGAAGTAAATTACTACAATCAAAAGCAGTAGACACGATCTCACTGCTTTCCATTGGATTACAAATCCAAAAAGAGCGGTTACACTGCCAGAGGTCTACTGCCTTTCTTTGTAGGAACATCCCGAAGTAAGGAATCGTTATACCGCCCTGAAGATGGCAGCAGTAGGCGCTCATTGCTTTTCATCATTTTTCTATGTGGTCGTCTAATTTCACCTAGTTTTTTTGACGTATTTTATACTTAATTGCAAAATTTTAAATGATAGATGCTCAAAAATCAAGTAAACTTGAAATTCGCGCGTAAAGTTGAAAATTACGTGAAATGGAGGCTCTCAACTTTGGGCCTTGATTCATCAAAATCAGGGATTGATGTCTACTGCCTATCTTCATAGTATTTACATAGATAATAAGCTAGTTGAGAATTCCCCGAGTATTTTTGATGATACGAAACCGTGAAGGCTCATGAATGGATTTTTTTCCGACTATCATTATTCAAATGACTTGCAGACAAGTGTAGTTACAGGATGAAGGCGTGGTGACAGGCCATCAAATATTCATTTGATAAAGACTAAAGTCAACGTCTGATATTTTTGGTGTATACGTTTCGAATCGAGATATTAATAGATCAGGATGATGGATGAAGACAGGACGGAAGAATCTTAAATTGAAGGAAAAAAATACCTTTAAATCTTTTTTTTTTGAGTTAGGGCGTTTTCAAAATTTCAAAATTGATTTTGGAACCCTTAGAAGTGACCTACATCAACCAAAATCTTCTATTCTAAATTTTATAAAAAATTCTACGTACCTTGAAACGTAAACCATCAAATTTTGAGGTGGTGTTAAAATTTTTTTTTCTTGGTCGATTCCAAAGGTTCATTATTGAAAATAATAAACCAAAACGGATAAATTGAATGCATAATGAACCTAATCTCGTTTAGGATATTCCTTCCAACTCTACAAAATGATCTACCATTCATTTTCGTTATTGAAAACTGAGGGGAAACGCTGTTTATGTTTATTCACTATGATCACTAGATATCGCATCAGCCCCGATGGTGTCTGCCATCTTTTTTATCTCTAATTTTGGGTTAGTTTCGCTCTTCTGTTCGTTATCATGTAAAAGCCTTGAAACCTAAGTACGTCGATATATATTGAAAGCTGTCAACGTTCAGCAAAGCTGCCCCTCACACCAAACAAAAACATAAAAAATATTAATCAATAAACACAACATGCAAAAACAAACGAAACTGAAAACAGAGGCTCCAAGTAGGGCGGATGATTAGTAGCTCATTTTAAACCCTGATCTGATAAGTAGATGATTGTACTGATCAATGTACAAAAATATATTAATCCGATTTGTGGTATCTATTCAGGACTTTATAGTGCTAGTGCTGATTATTAAAGACCAATCGAAATAGAAAAACGAAATCCATGAGCTATCCAATCAACCTTTCCTAATGGCATTAAACAAACGAACACAGGAATAAAACCAACAACATAACATACGTAAATAAAAACATAAACGTAACGAACACAATTTAACAAAATGGCATGTTAGAACAAATTAAAAAATTAGTAGGAATTAAAAACTAATACGAAAACCGTAAAATAAAGAGACGACAAAGGGAATTAGGCATAAACACTTTTAGAACAACAAACTTTATTGTATTAAATTTTTTTATTTGAACTTTGGTTTTGATTATTACTCTACAAATCTAGCAGTACATTAAGTTCAAATAAAAGCCTACTACGGAGCGATCGGTATAAAACGTTGAACCTCCAGAATATCAACGACAGGTAACTTGGTATAGATATGGATTGCACTTATTAGCAATGCAGTAAAAATAGATCACTTATCAGATTAATTAACGATAACAGAAATTAAGAATAAGTTATTTAGATGTAGGGTTGAATGGAAAAATAAAAAACATTACCTGCATAAATAGGTTGACTAAAAAATAGAACATCCAAATGAATATTATTGAATTGACTAGAATACCTCTGAGAGGATTACCTTTTTGAATCAACTAATTTAGTCAAGTAAATAACAAAGGTAGGCCACACACTAAAACTACATTTCGATTTGAGGAAATTGGAAACTCGGTAACTTTCAAGATTTACTAGAACTTGAAACAAGTTGGGAGCCTAACCAGACTACGGTGGGCAATTTTCGCGAGTGAAGGGCTTTGCTGTTTTAACCTCGGGATTAGGGGTGGGTATCGACCAATCAAATCGAATCGACGATTATTTCACTAGAGTAATCGATTAACCAATCAATCGAGGCCTTAAAAACAAATTATTTCGAAACAGGCAGGTAAAAAAATTGTAGTGTATGACAATCGACCCGATGTAAATTATGTCAGCTTTATTGGGATTTGGGTCCAACAACAAAATCCTCCTCTTTCACCAAATTTTCGAAAAATTTATTTTCTTCATCAGGGCTCAGAGGATGAGTTTAGGTTTGAACATCAAACCACAGTCGGGAACAAAGAGGTGTAAACCAGGAACACTAATCATTAAATTGGTGTTGATTAAAAACTTGACTATTATAATAAAATTTGGAAAAAACAATAACATCAGGCTTTAAATTGGTAAAAAACAAATCAAGACAGTCAGATAGACACAACCACAATAATAATGACTAGAATAGATCTATTGTAGTCATTATTATTGTGGTTGTGTCTATCTGGCTGTCTTGATTTGTTTTTTACCAATTTAAAGCCTGATGTTATTGTTTTTTCCAAATTTTATTATGATAGTCAAGTTTTTTTAACACCAATTTAATGATTAGTGTTCCTGGTTTACACCTCTTTGTTCCCGACTGTGGTTTGATGTTCAAACCTAAACTCATCCTCTGAGCCCTGACGAAGAAAATAAATTTTTCGAAAATTTGGTGAAAGAGGAGGATTTTGTTGTTGGACCCAAATCCCATTAAAGCTGACAAAAAATTGGGTACAGTGAAAATCGAACTCCAGTATCTGAGAACTTCAAGTAAAACACTACGAACTATTATCTACTTTCTCCAAAGCTAGGTGATTAATCTCAAGAAAAACGCGACAAAAATTACTTCTGTTGATAACAGTGTGAGATAATGATAACTTCAAGAGAAGAGATCCTCTTATTACTCTGGGGAAAATACTTCAATATACATCAATAGCATCTAGCAATGTTATTAATTTACGAGTAGATTATAATTATATTGAATCGTCTAGCATTTCAAGTTATTTTGATCAATACAATAGTTGACTATCCGTAAAATTTAACCCTACTTACATCGATTTTTTGATAAATATTCGATTGATACCCATCCCTACTCCTCTAAAATTCTGTGTAATTCATAAAACGCGAATGATATAAATAGATACCTCAAATAGATACCTAGTAATTCAGTTTAATTTGAACTATAAAAGAAGGCCTTAGAATTCATTAGTTTTCTCCAGAGAAAAATTGGAACTACAAATCTGTACTGTCAGCGTCCTTAACCAGATGACTCGACATCATGAAGTAGTTTCGGTTTTCTGAATTTTTTACAACTTTATTTTATTACTTTTCAATTTACCGAGCACTAATTTAGCAATTTTTTAAATATTAAAAAAAATGAAGAACCGCAATGTTTCAAAGTTTTCTACAGGAATTCTTGCTAATTAGAGAGATTCACGAAAATTGCCCAACTTTTTTTTGGTAAAACCTCATTTCGGGATAAAAAGTTTCCTACCAACAATAAACCACTTCAATTTTTGGTATTGATTAAAGCCAGATTAACTGTTATTTAAAAAAATTGGTGGAAACAACTACATTATAACTGATATGTTAGCAAGGGACTAGAACGTTACCACTGCTCATTACCCAAACCTTCGATAAGTGGGTAACAAGAAGGAAAAACATACCATTAAAATTAAGTGTTTTTTTTTCTTTTAAATAAGAAAACAGAATTATTGTTTAAAAGAGCACTTTTGGTTTAATCGCAAAACCAATAACAATATCACTGGTGTATCAATTGATGATATATACAGACTTGTTTTATACACACGTCGGTCTAACATTTTCGTTAGTAACAAAATTGGAATTTAAACCACGGAAAACGCAAGGTACACTATTTCGTAACGAGAACAATATTTCGTTTACATCCAGTTTGAATAACCGTTCAAACCATGGACAACAAACTTTGGTTTTATAACTTATACTTCTTATTATGTAATGTAACATAGGGAAGCGCTTACGTTGGCCTATTTAAATGGCTGATTATAAGCTCAGATGTTGAGGAAATAGCCGCCCATTTAAAATTCGACAGTGACGTCAGGAGGAAATTAAAAGTAGTTACATTTTCAATTGCGTGTAGTTTTTTCTCAATTTTGTTGAACAAATTTTATTGAAAGCGAATAATTTTAAAGTGATCTTGAGCATCTGAACATAAAGCAGTTATGCCATTCAAACAAATGGAGTTTTTTAAGCGCACCCAAGCGGCGAATGCTGGGACCTTCCAAAAGCCCAAAACTGAAGCCATGTTTTGTCACATTCAGTAACGTTTACAAGACAGAGCGCCTCAACTAATATAATTGAAGGATTTTCTATTTCTCAAGTGTAGACCCCATTTAGGCCCACTTTCACCAAAAGTTGTTCAAATCGCGTTTAACTAAACGCCTTGATAGTTAATCTGAAGGAATAAACCCGGCAAGATGGCGAGTGTCTTCCACCAACCCAAATCAAAGTTAAACGGCGATTGAGATAATCGAGCTTAGCTAACCTTGAAATGTCAAGTGAAATGACAGTAGGACATTATGACGCATTTGGGGCAATAGAAGCGTTGAACAACAACCACTCCCACTCTTGCTATCAGTAGTTTCTCGCCTTTATCAGTGATGTTCAGTGATACTAGTTCGTCACGAGTCATTTCGATTTTTTTTATTGCCAATCACCTACTTCTGATACAATATCGGTTAATATCGGTTAATAATTCGTATTAATAAAGGTAGGTAAGTTAAGGACGACCTTTCTTCTGTTCGACCTGTTCCCGGTTTGCAAGGTATTTTTTTGGGAACTCGAGCCGAGCATCAATCAAATTTAGGTTTTTGATGTCTGTGGGCTTGGTAGTGTGGAACACGTTGAAGGATTCTCCTCAGACGTCTCCTGGGGACATTGTCGTCGTCAGACGAGTCATAAATTATTTGTAATGGCATATCCATTTCCAAACACAAAACACTTCTGAGAACAATAAAACCCGACAACAATAAAAAATGTTCACTGCGCGGCCATATTGAATTTGTATTTAGACGAGCATACCGAGTTTATTCGGCCGACTTTCAACCGTTTAAACTCGAACCCCTCGAGATGGAGTTTAAACTCGTAAATTGCTCTGGTGAAAGACGTTTATTGCTAAACGTCGATTATCTCTTGGCACTCTTGGTTTAAACTTGTTTTGAATGTTTGGTGAAAGTGGGCATTAATTAGAGAGAATCGTATTTTGGTAACTCGAGTCCCAATTTGAGAAGCCAATATAGTTAAGAGGTTAATGTCAGGTTAGCTTCAAGAATGTGACAAGCAATATTAAAACCTATCGCTTCTTCACTTTCAATCATGTATACCTATATCTGTTTACACCACCAATAAAGGAATTCACACTACTCGATTTGTACCAAGGTCAATAAATTGATGTTAAGTTAGATACTTGTAGAAAAGTGTCTGCTCAATCTACCACAGAGGATAATATGGGAAAGTCGACAAATTCCGGAACCTCTTTTCAAGAGTATATTCCCCTTTACACGTACATTCTTCCCCGCGGGAAAGCCCCTATCGCTCATTAGAGGTGTGTCGGTACAGCTGTACCAGGACTGTGGAACCGAGTATCAACTTGGAACGGTTCCACGCAGTGACAAAAATTTCAACCCTTACCAGTCCAGTTCTACCAGTCCAGTTCCACGGACCAATGAGATATCTTGAAAGGGCTCTGGAGTGGGAAGGGATCATTCGGACTGGTAAGGATGGAACCAGACTGATAAGATATCATGGAGAATGGCTCTGGACCAGGAAGGGTTTTGGACCAGTAAGATGCTTTGAAACAAAGGAGAAACACGTGAGTTTCCGCCCCTCCTGCCTGTGTGTTATCAATCTCTTAACTGTGTGTTATCAATCTCTTAACAGTGTGTTATCAATCTCTTAACAGCTGGTGCTGAAATACCAATGCTGAATTTCAAATCCTCAAATGACTGTCCTGTGGCGAGATATCGAAGGGTGGCTACTAAAAGGGCCTCTGGGGTGATGCTCTCTCTCATCACAGTGTTTAGTTTCGTGATTTTATTTTTCACTTTACCGAGCAATATGAGGAACGTTGGATCATCCATACGTAAATAGCTCTTGAAGTCACTGGGGTATTTATCTCTGAGCTCTTGAATGAGGGGGAGGTGACCGAATTTCCGGTAAGTTTTGACCCAGACTCTTCTGGCCCTCGTTTTTTGGCTTCCCAACAATGCAAGACCGGAAAATGCAACCGCCCGAGTTCTTTTACGTCTTATAATTACATCCATGTCTCTTGAAGATCACTGAATAGTAGAAACGCAAAACCTGGAGGCAAAATTTTCAAGTCTCTCAACCACAAATTGCACCACGCTCCAAGGGAAACTGCATGTTTTTCATGCACTCCAACAAGCGCCAGTTGCACGCAATCTATCGCTGGTAACATGGTCGTTCATTCACTTCCAAGGGAAACGGGCAAGCGAAATCGCGCGCGAAGGAACGAGTGTCCAAAAAGCTGCAACTTGACAATCACACGTGATTGATTGTGTGAGCTTCCCCGCACGCTATCCCAAGCTCCTGAGCATTCACGATAGAACGTACGTGTAAAGGGGCCTTATAAAATTAGAGATAACTAAAACGAGTCATCATTGCAAATTTTTTGAACATGATTAGCGATCAGAGGGAAAACATTTTTTAAAGCCTAGAGGACAGGTGATGGTGTGAAATTGTACAATGCGGACGTTAGAAGGTTATGTACTTACAGTAACATTTTGCCGTGACATTGACTAAATGAATGTCGATTTTTATAGTAAAAATGATTTAATTACTCTACAGTTTGTTTGCGTTTAAAATCGACCGTCCAAATGAGAAAAAATCTTCAAGGAAAGGCTCAGAATCGGTACCTAGCTTAAATTATATAAACGAAGTAGATGAGCAGTCCTGAACAAAAGTGTAACGTAAGTACCTAAATGCCTCGTGATAAAAACTTAACATATTTACAAACTTTCGCTCAACGAAAATAACAATTCAATGAAAATATGAGTTACGGAGGGAGGCTAAAGCACAATATCATCGCTTGAGCCGCCTTAGAGGGGCATTGTGCGTTTGAACGTGGTGCTTACGAAGGTACTCTTTGTTTTTGAACATCCTGAAACACACTGTACAAGGCACTTTTTCCCCAGGCATGTGCACGTTACTGATATGCTGTCTAAGGTTCCCAGAGTTTGAGAAAACTTTCCCGCAGAGCTGGCATCTTTGAGGCTGCATGCACCTCCATTCCCCTCGTCTTGAATCTGGAAAACCTGCCTTGATTTCATCTGAGGCACGTCGGGGAGTGATTGTCTCCAGTGAGGCTGGTTTCAATTACACGATATCAAGTATTTTTTGAAGGTTTGGAGAATCAGGTGCTGGTTGTGGACTTGAATGGGGACATATTCAAAGGAATCAACAAATCCCACTACTAACGTGATGAAAACGTTGGCATTGCAGTTATTTCGAGCACTATCAACAAAATGCACACATTATCACAATGATGCCATAAACTGTGAAGTGGTGGAGAATCCTTTCCAGAGATAAGGGACTATAGCTTGATATAGTTTTGAATCCTGTGGTTCTTCGTTCTAACCCAAGGGGCGCTCTGTAAGCTAAAGTAACATGGTTTTCTTATCGAGATGTTCCACTACCAACAACTCTTGTTAAATGATGTCAAAATTCGTGTGGAAAATTTTCAGCAAAAAGCGAACTTGACATGATTTTTCCACAGTGGACAAATTTATACCACCTTGGGAGGTCAATTTGAAATGAAGTAGGGTGATGTTACACACTTAGCTTGAAAGTTATGGTAGGTCTTCATTATGCTAACTCCAACTAGATGGATGCAAACGTTTGATGGATACACCTAGTAGATGGATGCTAATGTGCCGTTTAGTTTTCCAATTTTCTATCACAATAGTACAGAGATTTCCGATTGTAACAGTTTATTATTGTGATTCATCAGTTGCCATAGGCCTTCATTGAGTCAATTCGAAGTGTAACTAAACTAAGTGGATAGTGCGATACCACTATTCTCTACAATGCATCAAAGATGATATAGGAGACAAAAATCCCCATCATTACTTTTGTACTGGATCTAACTCTTAAATATTAGCACTGTCCAGTCTAGAACCAAGATTTACTCATAAATTTCTCTGTCGATCTCTTTTAAAGACACAACCAGACAAGATATACCTAATTGATGGATAAGCGTGAATAGTAAGAATATTAAAATTTACGATGGAAAATCAACAAATTTTCAACATCGATTCCCCATTCAAGCCACTTTTTTTTAATTAACAATAGTGATTGATAATATAACAAAAAATACAATAAACTCTATTACGATGGCAAATTACGTTAATTAAGAAAAAATGTATCAAGCAGAAAATGAAACAGGCAAGTTCTAAAGTAGGCTGTGACAAGCATAACTCAAATTTTGTAGATGAATTGAACAAGCAGGCAAATTGATGAATATATTTTTTTAAATAACATTAATTTAGTCTACAACAAGCTATAAAAACCTACACATTCAGGGATCAATGTAGAATTGAGTATGTACAAACACTATTGAAGATTATTCACTCTCATTGTATCATATTAGTGACATTATGAAACTTTTTGATAATTTATTGCTGATGTCTTGATTTATTTCAATTTCCACTGAACACTTGGAAAAACTTGGATAATTCTCTCACTGATTTTTCCAACCCCGGCTTTTTAGGGGATATCGTTGATTATTCATGTATGTATTATTTCAGGCGCGTTGTATCTTACAATCCCTACTATTTCCTTTCTTGGGAGTGAATGGGGACAATTATTCATGGTGGAAATTCGATAAATTCCCGTCGGATAGTCGTAGATGATGAAAGATGATTGAACTTTTTCTTGTTAGTAGGTAACCACATTAGTACATATGGTTTCGGTTTAACGTTGGGATTGAATGTCTCGAATGCATATGATCGATATAATGTCATTTTGTATGAAATATCCATAGCAGGTTGTTTCATATTTAGTTACTCAGGAGCACACCATCAAGAAAACGGTTGATTTTGTGGTAGAAGAAGAACCTTCTTTGCAACCAAACCTCCAGCCCCTGAATTATTATTTCAGCCTACATTTACATTCGTTGTACTCGTTTCGTTTTCAAAGACGAATGGATGAAAAATGGATCGGGATCCAGAGATGCAAATGACCGCAAGACCACAGGCATTAGCAGGAAGCTTGTGTTGCTTGGATTTTCAGTGGGTATCCACAAGTTCATAGTTCTTTAACGTGAACGAAGAACAGCTTTTCAACACAATCGGAGTTCAGTAAGTGGTCTATGATTTTTTTGCAGTGGGTAATTATGAAGAAGTGTTCGGAATAAAAGTATAGGAAGCAGAAGATTCTCTGCAGGCGAGATTTATTCTAATAATATTCTAGTAATATTATCCTTCTCCCTGTAGCATAAATATCGTTGGTGATTCTCACGAGGCTGATGATCCGATAACGCTAATAATTAACACATTTATTCTTAGGGTTTGGCGCAAATATACTAAAAAACATTAATTGAAACATGCCATTTTGTTAAATAAATGTACACGAAACGAATAAATCATTAGACATTGCGAAATTAATGAACAAGCAGTAGAACTGTGTCCATAAAAATACTATTACTACTAAAACAAAACCTACCTAGTCATGCTATAAAATGGCTGTGCATACCCACCTAAGAATTCTACAATTAATTCTAAATAGTTAGTGGATTCTTGAGGGTTATTCACCCTGACGAATTCCTTCGGGGCACTTTCGGACATTTAATCATGTAGTGCACTTCCCTCGTACACGTTCACCTCGACTTAATAGAGCTAAATTCGCGAGAACGCATTTTCAAGAGAGGAAAAATAATAGTTTAAATAAGCCTTATGAATGTGCGGTTAGTCCGATGTACCCCTGATGTAGGAGGTAGATGAATAAGAGCAAGAAAGGTATAAGTAGGTATGTATGGCCAAGCTATTTTAAAAATGCAGAGAAAAATACATAGGAAGGGACTGAACTGTCACTTACCACCAGGTGAAAGCAACTCCGCTGAAATTCCGTGATTTGGCGTATTACTCATCTGATATGAACCTGTAAAGAAGACAAGTTAAAATATTTAGTTTATTGTGTGTATATGTACAGCATTTAGTTATACAAAGAAGTATAATGGGGAAATTGCCTCATATTTATTTATTTTTCGAAAAAGGGTTCACTAAAATGGAAGGAAATCAAAGTGCGCTGCTCGAAAAAGCATCCAAAAATTTAGAGAATTTAAGGAAGATGGAAATTTAAAATGTAGCGGCAATCTGTTCATGGGGGCACATGTTACAATGTAACAGGTTTTCTAACCAATCTGACTTCATGGGAGGATCTGTGCCCCTTACGACAGTAGCGCTACCTCTGGAAGCTAACATGAAAGAGTAGCTTACGTGGTTGAACACAGGAGTGCACGACTGGGGAAGAGAAAATACCCAGACGTGAAAGTGACCAAAAGAAGCAATTTTACTCTCTTTTTTACAATACGATTCAACCTATTAGTTTGTTGTCAGACGCTCATGCTGACAAAGTCTCATGTTTCTCCCTGGGAAACCGAATCGGTAAAATTTACCACGGCCTGATTAGCGGAAATCTATCCCCGCTTTCGCTAATCTGCCGAAAAATTAACGCCATGGAAAAAATCTGCACCCAATCAGCAAGGAGAGGTGGAAGGACTGCAGGAAAAAATACCGAAAATATTCAGCCACAAATATTTCTGAAGACACGCCCCCAGATGTGCAACAAAACCATTGTGTGCCACCAGAATCGAGGTTGTCCATCAGTATCCGGAATCAAGTGCTCTACGATCCAAAAGCACCCAGTTCTGCTGCCTTCCACTGAGTGACAAAGAGCGGTATCACTACAGGCTATGTCAGTCCGAGAGAACCAGCCACCTCCAGGAAAAGAAGTGGATAGCTGCCACATCAACGCCTCCTGGGACAAATCTCCAAAGTCTATCGAGACCCGAAGAAAAGGATCGCTAGGTCAGTCCTAAGTACTTAGATTCAGCTTAGCCCATCTCGACTTCAACCGTCGCCGTCGCGAACCCGCGCCTTCCGCGGAACTCCGTAATCTCGCGATGACACGTGGTCAAGAGGCACATAGGTAGGGATAGACTAAGCTACCACCTAAGGCTTCACTTTCACCTTTATAATATCAAGATTCAATTCCATTTTTCAATTGTCAAATAAACCCGTTGCTCATTCAAAAATCCAAACAAGTGTTTTCTCTCAAAAGTCCATGAAGCCCGAATGTATCAAGTACTTAGGAACAAGCAGATAGTCGAATATTTAGATCCGAAGGCAATAGCCCCGGATTTACCCGATCCCCGGCCAGGTTAGTTAGGAAACTTAGCGCATAGGCAGGACATAGGCAATAGGCGCAGAAGTAAGTCAGGCCTAACCACTGAAACCGCAGAGGAGGCGAACCTTACATTTATTAAGCATTATTAGTTTTAATCTTCTCTTATTTAGTTTCTATATTAGTCAGTTTCATTATTTGAATCACATTATTCGAGTAGTCATTAGAGTGGATCTTAGTGGTCACAAGGGCGCTTACAACTCTACCTGTTGTCGTTCTTTGATACTCTATGAAACTTGAAAGAAGTTTTTCCAGAGCGCACATCATTTTGCAATAGGAACCCCGAGATGTGATGTGATCAGTTTCCCTCAATTTTTGAGGTGTTTTTTGACAGAGGCTTCACTTGTTTAGTCATTTTCTTTTACTGAAATTTTTTCCCTTGGGTATTCTTGGTGTTGAACGTTATTCTGGGGCACTAATATAGGATTTGAGTTGAAATCCAGAATCTAAAATTGAGGCAAATCCCCATTGTGGTACCATAACCACTGAGGTATGTTCTTGATAGTGTATCAAGTATTCATGAAAGTAAACAGGAGATGCCAAAAAAATACAACTTATTGAAGAATCAGTTATGAATTCAATCAATATAGACTGCAAGTTGCAACAGTTGCAACCAGTTACTGGTGACGAGGACAGGAACTGATTTTGGTGAACAGGTCAGATTGAACGATTGTTCAGGTGGGAATCAATCATTGAGAGCAAGTAGCAAGGTGTCAGACGCTAAAGCTGTCAAAGTTTCGTATAACTCCCTGGGAAACCGAGTTGTTGCAATTCGACTCCGGAAGAAGCAAATCGACGGCTCCCAGGGAAAACAATTGGTAATGCCCACGTTGCTTAAAAATTACGGCACGTGGAGTCCCCTCCAAGGTAAAATCAACCGAGGTCTGATAAGCGAAAATCTATCCCCGCTTTCAGTAATCAGCCAAAAAATTGACGCCCTCGAGAAGACTGCGCCCAATCGATGAGAGGGGGAAAGACAGAAGTGAAAATGACCCAAATATTGAAACCAAGAGTTCCAAGGATACGCCCTCAGTCGTGGAGCAAAACTATTGTGCTATTGTGCATCAGGATCCGGTCTGAAGTGCTACATGATCCGAAAGCATCCGAATCATCTGCTCCGCCTTCCAATGAGTGACGAAAGAGCGGCATCGCTCCAGGCTACGTCGGTCCGAAAGAAACCCGCCGCCTCCAGGAAAGAAGTGGATAGCTGCCATCTTCAACACTCCCTGGGACAAATCTCTAAAGATTATCTGGACCCAAGAGGATCACCAGGTCAGTCATACGTACTTTAAACTTCAGCTTACACGATCTCGACTCACGCTGTTGCCGTCGTGAATCCGCGCCGTCCGCAAAACACCGTAATCCCGCGATGACACCCGGTCAGGAGGCATGTAGGTAGGGACAAGCTAAGTTACCACCTAAGGCCACTGAACCACTGAAACCCTAACACAAGGGAAGCACTTCTCAAAAGAGCAATCAGAAGCGTCTATTTGTACTGCCATTCAACAAAGGGTTTCCAGAGCTCCATCGGTTTGAAGTACACTTTTGACAAATCGCATATATTCACTGGGACTCAGAGGCAGAGAAGTGTTGAGGCAGAATATGAGACACTTGGAACTGCAAGCACAGTTCAGACTAACGACTGAAACAGGCAGTTCCCAGTATCTCAAGTTAACTGAATTACGTTTAATATTTCCAAACACAAGCAACAAAATGACCCTAACTGCCCTTTGTCACCTTACGAATGTTCATAATTTTTGGTCAGTTTTAATATTCCTGATGTTTAAACGACTCTAAAAATTCAAAGAGTGCGTAATTTCCTAAGTCGACGCTATAAGATATCAAACAACTTTACTCACCTTGCAAGTATCTTTTTTGGAACAAAGAAGGTCACCGACCATACTAATTAAACGTAAGGGCTGAACGAATACAGGTAGAATTCTCTTAGTATCTGCATTTAAAACGTGTTAGTTATCATGTTTAGAGTAGATAAGTAACATAGGTATACCTTGGCTTGGACTTTCGCCAGTGGGTGCTGGAGGTGTTGATCTGTTTTGCTGGATTTGATTCGGTTGCTGTTGAGCTAGTTGTCTCGCCATAGATTGTTGAATGAAATTGGACATAGATTCATTTTTCGTTTGGTTCATTTGTGCCATGAAGTCTTCCTTGATTTGATAATTGTTGTACGTAGTTCCAGAAACGTCGCCGCTGTTTTCAGATTCTTCACCGCCTGTGTCTTCGTCTTCGTCATTCTGCGCAATTTGAAGACAAAACGTTAACGGACATGAGGATAATTATGACTTCTAAGTGGAGCCAGATGCTGAGAGTTAAGAAAGTGAGAAGCAGATCTTTCTCCACTATACAAGTGTGAGGCTGAGCACCAAAACAAATTTGTTACAAATATTGAATAACGCCTGATTTCGCCCACTGGGAATGATACGGAGCTGCCCTTAGCGGTGGACCTCGTCAACCGTAGGTTCATTCTGAGGAGCAGTCCTGAACGGTTCAGAAGAGCCAGGAGGAGTCCAGGCGCCTCAATCCCCTCTAGGGATGGGACATCGAACAGAAAACATCGATGTCGATGTCGATATTTCATAGAAACATCGATATCGATGAAACATCGTATGAAAAACATCGATGTCGATAACATCGTAAGGTGAAAAATCGATGTTTTTACTAAGCGGTTAATTTAATTCACTTGTCAACCAATTAGAATCAAGGGAGAAAACCTGATGAGGCTGCTCTACCTCCATTCATATCAAGTAGATATTTTTTCTTTTGACGTGCTTTTATTTTACTGGATAACCTACTCCATCATTATTATTTTCATTCGTGATAAACTATCCGATTTTTATGCTCTTTATTTCGATATCCCATACCTGCCCAATTTCCATTATTGGTTCAAACATAAAGAGACTTTTTTTTATTGTTTTCCAGTAATTATCTTGTTATATAAAGTGATGATTGTGTTGAATCATCAAAAATAACGTCACTAGACCGGGGATCGACCTCCTATCGTTCCGACAAAACTATATTTACACTTCTGAGTCGGAGCTCGCTAGCACTGAGCTAAGGAAGTGAATGGACAGAAATGCGAAGAGGTACCTGATCACAACAATTGAAAGGTAGGAGATTTTCTTCAAATTCCAAGTAAATTCAATGAAGTTATCTGGTCTGAAATTGGATTTTGTCTGGTTCCCTTGCAGTACCTAGTAGGTCAAATTTATCAAACGATGTTATCAGACCATCTCGTCGACATATCGATATCATCGGACCGAAACATCGATGTTTGAAAAACATCGATGTTAAATACATCGATATTACTAGCAAAACATCGATGTTTCGATATTATCGATATCGATGTCCCATCCCTAATCCCCTCCCCTTTTCAGTTCCGGTTTGGTTCTGAACTGGTTTGGGACTGCTTTTCCGAACAGACAATCAGTTTCACAGTATCTACTCCTTTCTAGTGATGTAGATCACTCATGTTGTTCATCTTAGCGATACAGATAACTCTTGGCGATCTATAATTCTAGTCCGTCATTTCATCTAGTATTGAACGAACCCAGATAAATAACAGGGTGTGAAAGTAACATCATCCTAATAATTTGATCCTACTTTAATTGTGGTAATGGTTGTTAAAGTTTCCGAATTAAATTTAAAATGAACCAAACATCTCCATTCTAAACAACATTCTTAGTTAATTCAATTATTTCAAATAAAAAAAATTATAAGTAGGTAGGTAACTTCTTTTTTGGTATAAGTACTATTTTTAACTACTCTTTTGTAATATTCCACAAAAACACAAACACACCGTAACATCGTAGTGATGTCGACAGAGTAAGCTCCAACTCTCAAATACCAATATTTCTATACAAACTCACAATTTTGGAGTCTTCCATGTCGTCATTTACACCTTCCTCTTCAGTTTCCATTTGACTGCCGCTGTTTTCCTCTCCGCCATCGTCGTGTTTCATTATTCTCACCGGCGCTCCTTTGCGCCTTTTGTTCGCATTGTCCGCTGATGAATTGAGTTTGCTCGAGGCAGCATCAAAACTGGAAGCAGCGCCCGCCAAACCCTTGATTTGCAGAAGTTCTGCAGTCTGTAGGAAGGAGGTTAATTTCGTTTCCGAAACGTAGACGACTCCTTGATAAACGAAGCTCAAAAGAGCTTCAACGTCTTCAGGCAGGACATCCTTTAGTATAACAACAGGATGTTCACAAGGGTTTTCCTGAAATCACAAGAATTCAAGGATTAATTTTCAAGAAAATCCATTGTAAAATTTGAATATATAAGAATTGTTGGTTTCATTGGCCGTTGTAGTTAAAAGAATCAACTATCATCATCGGTAGTTCAAGTACAATCTATTAGCATGGAACATGCTTTAGCCGACCTAATTGGGCAAAAACGCGACGAAACCGAGGAATGAAAGTAGCGCGGGATTTGTAATAATTTTCACTCACAACCGACCCGTTTCTCGGGAAATGTATCGCCGTTAGTTTTCATCCCACGAAAATCGGTCGCCACTCGTTGAAAAGCCCTCAATTTATGCGTAAATTAAATACTGCCAGAACAGCTGTAAATATGGACGAAGCAGAGATATACCTCTGATTTAAAAGAACTGTAAACAACATTCGCGGTAAAACCCAACATCGATTTAGTAGATTATATTGATGTTGGTTGGCTTGGTTTTTAATGGATGTTGAAACCTAAGCGAGATTTTGTGGAAAAGCTAGTCGTGTTCACTAATTTCTAAAGGTGAAAACGATCAAAATCATCAGTAAGTAGGTTTTTATATCGTTTTTATATCTATGTAGGGTCAGAAAGGGATGTAAATAGGTATAAGTAGTAATAAATTTATTGCTTTTTCAATACAGCAAATATTCTAATTTTCGATCTGAAAAACTCATTTCGAGACCCCCCCCCCCTCCCGGAGTCTGAATCAGCTGTTCGTCATCGGCCATTTTCTAGTGACTTCACAGGTTGGTAGCTGTTTAGCGTCACTTCCAGAGTCCGCACCTTATTTTGTGCCGACTCGAAATCCACAAAAAAAAGTTAGCATCTGCGTCTGCTGGCCCCATCTGTCTCTAGTTGTCACGATCTCAAGTCGTCCCGCCTGACGTGGCGAACACTCTCTAATAAGAATACCTTTGTTGTGATTGAGACTGCTTTACAAAGTAGTGACAGCAAATTCCTAGTAAAAGGATACAGCAAACAATCAAGACACGGCTAAAGCATGTTCCATGTTTCTTGAAATTTAGCCGAAGGCTCTAAGCAGTAACCATCAGGGGGTCCAGGGGGCTTGTCCCCTGGCGAGACCCGAAGGGCCGAGTTTTTATAAGATTATTTTTCTAATTTGCATACAAAAATTCCAGAGGTTCTAACAGGAATTAGTTCGGACTAGCTTATCTTTCCATTCCATTATCCTTAGGGGACGAATGCGACAAATGAATCTTACCTTGAAAACGTTCCGAAAATACGGGCTGCAAGCGGACAATATAACTTTGTGAGCACGGTATTTGAAACCTTCGCAGCAGAGCGTGACATCTACCAAGTACTCCTCAGTTCGCAGGATGTCCAGCTCCGAAACCATATTGTTTTGGTAGTTGTTCCATCGTAGACAAAAGTGATCAGCAGCCATAGCTGAACGGTTTCCAACCCAAGCTGAAACGAACGGACAACGTCAGAAGTTAAATACGAAGAAGCACTAAAGTACCTACCTACCTCTTTCTTCAACCTAAGTAATTCATCACTATCGTTCAAATTCTGACAACTTAACATCTCTAGTTAGGAGAATGGGTAGTGAAATAATGGGCGGACAATAATGAAAAATTGAATGAAAACTGCAGAAGGTCGTACACAATAAAGAGGGATCTAAGGATTCATGACAAAACCCATGATTCGTACAATTCTTGCTGCACATGGAGCGCGAAAGTGCAACTTCATCTATGAGCAACCTCCGGAGTCTGCTCTGAATTCAATTCATTCTACACTCCATAGTTTAGAACAAACTTGTTCTAGCCCTTTAGGGACTAGCGACGGATATATCCTTCAGTCTCAATCTGCTCTGTAGGCCCAGCGACGGATATATCCGTCAGCCCCAATCTGCTCAGGAGGCCCAGCGACGTATATATCCGTCGCCTGTTTTTTCTACAAGAATGTGTCTCTTTCTCACCTCTCCTGCTATCTATTGGATTTTTGTTGCTACCACTATTCTGAATTGTTGTGTGACCGTTGTACCTCTTTTCCAACCCTCCCTTCCCCCCTTACCTCTTTAGCCCCCTTTCAAACGTGTGTCACCTGTAGATTTTAGTTGACGCGCAGTTGTGATTGTTGTATCGTTGTGAAATGTCCGAAAAACGTGTTTATGACGATGATGAGATTCGCGAAATTATTACGGATGGTCTTAGTGATGAGGAAGAAGAGTAAGTAGAAGATGAAGAAAGTGATGCATTTAGAGAACCGGAGGAGTGTTTGTTTTTTGGTTTCTGTTAACTATAAACCTACAATGCCTGTTTATATTTCAATGTTGACTTGTCATAACATTAATAAATATATAAAGATTATTGTGTAAGAATTCGAAAGAAATTTGATAAAGCTGAGCTGAGAAATATAAGAAAAACTGCGAGCGCAGCGCACCTGCCGATTTTGGCGAAATAATTCAGGCCAGGGGGGTCGGCGATGCAATTTTAATAGATGCATGGGTGGCCAACGCGCGTCCCGTAAATAAGTCCCTAAAGGGCTAGAAACAAAACTTGACTAGGGTTGGTGGTAAGTATATAAATGTAAGTAAGAACTTATTTATTTACTAACCAATAAGGTCAATATAAGATAGCGTAGGTATAAATAAGCTGGGGGTAGAGTGGAGTAAAACTAAATTTTAACGAAACTTGAGATGGTAAGTAAAATTTACTCGTAAGAATGTATCTAGATGGTTCAGATGTATTCACAACATAAAGGGCCCGGGAGCCTACCTGTAATGGAGTCGTCCTGTTATGATAGTGGCTACCGTCAACAAGGAAAGGATTTAGTAGTGGCAAAAAGCGTTGTACATTCCCCTACGTGAAATTAATTTAAATCATTACCTGCTCTGGGATTTACTTTCGTACTTCAAAAGTTTAGCGAATAGATAAACATGCAGAATGAGAAGTTACTGAGACGGAGGACGTGAAACCTCACAATTGAAGACCCTTTGTTCTTTCACTAACATGACGCCGAATGTAATGTACTTGTATATCGCTACATTGAGCAAGAGTATTTTCCGAAGGCGAATGAAAGGAAAAAGCAGGTGGCTAGAAGATTAATTATGGAAGAGAACGAAGAGGGGGAACATGCAATAGTGTAAGCTAATAATATATTCAGAACAATTGAATAGGTAGTACGTACCTCAGATCGAAAATATAACCGGGAAAGGGACCAGGCGCTACGGGATTACTTCATATAAAAGCATACACCAAACAATGGAAATATTATGATGAAACGAGCACGTTGCATGAGTATTCTTATGAGAGCGTTGTATTCATTTGAGCATCGATGCAGCAACGATGATTGATTGATGACTATGCAGGCGTATGAAGTGAGAGGTGCGTATGATTGGCGGCAAAGCGAATCGTCAGCCCCAATTCGAACGGAATATAACGAGTTATTTATAAACAAACTTAGTGTCGAGAATCTTTCAAGCAGGCACAGCACTCACTCTGAAATGAAATTCTAAAATCAAAGACGAACTAACCCAAGGAATAACCAAGCTCAGCTAAAAAGTTGGGAGCCCTTTTGTTTTTCGATTAACCAAAAGCTGGTGAAGTCTGACTTCTTCTTGATTTTCTCATTGCAACGCGTTCATAGAGAAGTGATACGGTTGGAAAACGAATATTTCCTCATAAAAAATATCATAAGTTATCCAAAAATTAATTTCTTTATGAATTGCATTTATATGAAGAGGAATTAAACATTTTTTTTAGATATAATTTAAGGCAATTAATTTGGGTAAAAAGGTCTCATCGCAGACCTCAATTATAGGATGAAAAACGTTAAAGTTGAAGATGATGTTTAAAAGTATATATTAATTTTCAATAATAAATTGATAGATCGAATAAAGAACAAAACTACTGTAATTTTACTCTTCAAAACCTCAACTTGAGAAGACTTCTACAATTTATTAAAAATCTTCCTCCACGTTTCATGATAATACTTTTTTTCAAGAGCATTTTCGTTGTCATCAATCGACCAACTAGAAGTGGAATTAGAATAACCTTCTTTTAGGTTACTAATGGCTAACCTGACTGTTTTGGTTTGTATTAGTCACTCAGTTTTGTACAAATTTTGTGAAAATTTGAAAGGGTTTTACTGTTAGAGGCTTTAGGAAATCTTAAATTATTTCACCCGATAATATAGGAAGAAAATTGTGTATTATATTCTGCTTGTTACCGTAAGTTTTAATTTACAGTCCGCCAGCAATCTGAATGAAGTTGGTCATGCATCTCCTATGATGTAGTTCACTGTATTTTTTATTCATATGAAAAGTTTCACAATAATTTCAAATCGCTTATAATTTTATCACTGATTTTTTGTTATAGGATTGAAGAGTTTTCGAACAATAACAATGTCCCGAGCTGGAACTAGAGTTGATGCGAAGAAAGTTGTGAGTCGAATATTATTTTAATGTCATGTTTAGTGAAATATCTTTCTACGGATTATTGTTATGTTATGCCCAAGGAGTTTGGAACATCGAAAAAAAACCTCCCATGTTACAGAATTCGGAGTTATTCACTCTCACCTATGGAGCCCTTGTGTCCCAGTTGATGAGAGACTATGAAAACGTCGAGGATGTCAATAAACAACTGGAAAGAATGGGCTACAACATAGGAATCCGTCTGATTGAAGATTTCCTCGCCAAAACTGGTTCAGGACGTTGTTACGATTTCAAAGATACCGCTGAAAAAATACAGGTACGTGCTTATTATGTTCCATAAACGCCTTTTCATGATAGACAACCACTGGTGATTGCAATATTTTGTTTATAAAACGAGAATAAACTTGATAATTAATTCATTATTATTGCGGGGCGGGTTATGATCTGGTAATTGGTCCACTAATGTTGCAAGCGTAGCGATCGGTTCCCTTGGTTATCAGTCTCTTCCAGTATTGGTTTATTATTTTCAATAATAAGCCTTTGGAATCGAGCAAGAAAAAAAAAATTTTAACCCCCCCTCAAAATTTGATGTTTTACGTTTCAAGGTACGTAGAATACGAAAATCGAATAAAAAAATTTCCGTCCGTCCGCCGTACGCGGCACTTTTCTTAGCAACACTGGACCGATTTGGTTCAAATTTGGTATATGGGCTCCATTTGGGGTCTAGTTGTGCCGCGAAGCTTTTGGTTGATGTAGGTCACTTCTAAGGGGTGAAAATTAAGGGTTGAAATTTTCAACAGTGCCCTAGCTCGAAAACTCTCGAAATAAAGGTATTGTTTTTTCACAAATTTTAAATAGTATTGAATTTTTAAAAATTTTTGAGACCACCCGGAGCTCTGTAGGACAAACCGTTCGGTCCCTACGAGTACTTGAAGGTTTTCCTTCGATAAAACAGAATCATGAGTGTGAATCGCAAATGAGGTCTAATCTCCATTCAAATCTTATCGGACTAAAATGCGATCGCTGTTCATTTCTTCGATTTGTATACAGTTTTGCCTTCTGCGTAACCAGTAATCAAATTTCCATATGAAGCTTTCTATTTTTCCAATCGAGTGTGAAGCGTTTAGTTCTTTCTAATAAACTTGACTGTGAAGGTGTGAAGCCAGTATGGTGTGGTAGGTAGTACCTAGCCGGTAGGTAAAAAAAAGTTGGTAGGTAAATAAAATGTTGCCGGGTAAAAAAACGCTGCAAATCATTGCTCAAAGGCTTCTTCACTCTTCAGATCACTGATCAGCTGAGTGAGCTCCGAAGCCATTTTCAATCCTTTTGAATGGAAGTGCTCTTCCAGCCGTCTCCAGCATTCGAGGAGATCTTTTTCACTCTTCAGATCACTGATCAGCTGAGTGAGCTGCAAAGCCATTTTTACTCCTATTGAATGGAAGTGCTCTTCCAAGCTTCTCCAGCATTCGAGAAGATCTTCTCCACTCTTCACATCACTGATCAGCTGAGTGAGCTCCAAAACCATTTTTACTCCTATTGAATGGAAGTGCTCTTCCAAGCGTCTCCAGCATTCGAGGAGATCTTTTTCACTCTTCAGATCACTGATCAGCTGAGTGAGCTGCAAAGCCATTTTTACTCTTTTGAATGGAAGTGCTCTTCCAGGCGTCTCCAGCATTCGAGAAGATCTTCTTCACTCTTCAGATCACTGATCAGCTGAGTGAGCTCCAAAACCATTTTTACTCCTATTGAATGGAAGTGCTCTTCCAAGCGTCTCCAGCATTCGAGGAGATCTTCTTCACTCTTCAGATCACCGATCAGCTGAGTGAGCTCCGAAGCCATTTTCAATCCTATTGAATGGAAGTGCTCTTCCAGGCGTCTCCAGCATTTGAGGAGATCTCCTTCACTCCTCAGATCACTGATCAGCTGAGTGAGCTCCGAAGCCATTTTCAATCCTATTGAATGGAAGTGCTCTTCCAGGCGTCTCCAGCATTTTAGGAGATCTCCTTCACTCCTCAGATCACTGATCAGCTGAGTGAGCTCCGAAGCCATTTTCAATCCTATTGAATGGAAGTGCTCTTCCAGGAGTCTTCAGCATTCGAGGAGATCTTCTTCACTCTTCAGATCACTGATCAGCTGAGTGAGCTCCGAAGTCATTTTCAATCCTATTGAACGCAGGAAGCTGAAATTTGAGAGGGAAGGTCAAGGGAGAATACAGATGGTGGTAGGTGCTATTGATGGAGAACCAGTGATCTATTCAGAAGGGTGATCTATACAGAAAATAATAAACCTTTGAGCTATGATTTGCAGCGTTTTTGTTGTTGAAGTCATGTCCAGCGACAGTTGGAAATAGACAGGGGTGCCCAATCCCTTCTTCCCATTGGCTAAAAATTTAATCAACAAACGGTCTTCCATTATCGCTCACAAGAGTCAACCAAGTTCGTTTGAGAACTCAGAAAATACCTGGGCTTTAAGCTATGCAAAAGTTCTGGCCTTCCTTATCGAGCAAGTTTTTGGGCAATCCTGGTAGGTATATTTCAAGGGTTTCTTCTTCTTCGACATTCCAAGTATCATGGCTGTCAAACTGTGGTAACTTGGTCTCATGCACGAGGCGACATCCCTTCATTACCTTATGGTGGTTGAAATCACTGAAGAGCCCACGATCACCTTTTTAACACAGAATGTGTTTTTGCGATGACCTACCAAAAAAAAATCGTCACGAAAAAGCGACAGAAAAAACCGTTACGCGCCTTTTATAATGATTTTCACGTGCAACCAAGCCGTTGGTAAGGAAATCACTGGTCAGCTGAGTGAGCTCCAAGGCCATTTCCTCTCCTGTTGAACGCAGGAACCTGAAATTTGAGAGGCAGGATCAATGGAGAATGCTGAAGGCGCCTGAGTGGTCACTGATCAGCTGAGTGTGCTCCAAGGCCATTTCCTCTCCTGTTGAACGCAGGAACCTGAAATTTGAGAGGGCGGGTCAATGGAGAATGCTGAAGGCGCCTGAGTGGTCACTGATCAGCTGAGTGAGCTCCAAGGCCATTTTCTCTCCTGTTGAACGCAGGAAGCTGAAATTTTAGAGGGCGGGCCAATGGAGAATGCTGAAGGCGCCTGAGTGGTCACTGATCAGCTGAGTGTGCTCCAAGGCCATTTTCTCTCCTGTTGAACGCAGGAAGCTGAAATTTTAGAGGGCGGGTCAATGGAGAATGCTGAAGGCGCCTGAGTGGTCACTGATCAGTTGAGTGAGCTCCAAGACCATTTCCTCTCCTGTTGAACGCAGGAACCTGAAATTTGAGAGGCAGGGTCAATGGAGAATGCTGAAGGCGCCTGAGTGGTCACTGATCAGCTGAGTGAGCTCCAAGGCCATTTTCTCTCCTGTTGAACGCAGGAACCTGAAATTTGAGAGGGCGGGTCAATGGAGAATGCTGAAGGCGCCTGAGTGGTCACTGATCAGCTGAGTGAGCTCCAAGGCCATTTTCTCTCCTGTTGAACGCAGGAAGCTGAAATTTTAGAGGGCGGGTCAATGGAGAATGCTGAAGCCGCCTGAGTGGTCACTGATCAGCTGAGTGAGCTCCAAGGCCATTTCCTCTCCTGTTGAACGCAGGAAGCTGAAATTTGAGAGGCAGGGTCAAAGGAGAATGCTGAAGGCGCCTGAGTGGTCACTGATCAGCTGAGTGAGCTCCAAGGCCATTTCCTCTCCTGTTGAACGCAGGAACCTGAAATTTGAGAGGCAGGGTCAAAGGAGAATGCTGAAGGCGCCTGAGTGGTCACTGATCAGCTGAGTGTGCTCCAAGGCCATTTCCTCTCCTGTTGAACGCAGGAAGCTGAAATTTTAGAGGGCGGGTCAATGGAGAATGCTGAAGGCGCCTGAGTGGTCACTGATCAGCTGAGTGAGCTCCAAGGCCATTTTCTCTCCTGTTGAACGCAGGAAGCTGAAATTTTAGAGGGCGGGTCAATGGAGAATGCTGAAGGCGCCTGAGTGGTCACTGATCAGCTGAGTGTGCTCCAAGGCCATTTCCTCTCCTGTTGAACGCAGGAACCTGAAATTTGAGAGGGCGGGTCAATGGAGAATGCTGAAGGCGCCTGAGTGGTCACTGATCAGCTGAGTGAGCTCCAAGGCCTTTATATAGTATTTTTCTTGTAGTTACATATTTATTTATATAACATTTATAGGGTTTTAGACCAAATTAAATGTCTAACAATTATTTATTTTATTATTGCCAAAGACTCCACATTTATTATTGTTGTTTTTTATTTAACGGATGACTAGCATCGCAAAAACACATTCTGTGTTCCTATGATTTCATACAGAGTATGGAAAAAGAAATAAACCGGGAGGTGCAGGGGGGCGGAGCCCCCCGCCGAGGCGCAAAGCGCCGAGTTTTTTGACCTGCTCTTCATACGAAGCTACATTCCCCCCTGCGAATACGACCTCTTCGTTCATCTAGGGGGGGTATCTTACGGCACAATGGATGAACGAAGAAACAGGCCCAAGAATATTTACTTGGGTACACTGAGAATTTCTGCTTATGCAGCATTTCTCCTGGGAATGGAGTTTCTTGGTTTTGCCTTGTATTCTGCTGTCCAGTAGTAGAAAGCAGTAACTCACGCAGGAATGCTTTTAAATAAATGAGGGTTGGAGTCCTGCCCAATAAAAAATGAAAGTTCAGCTTAATCTCTGATTTCTTCTATATTGTCCTCGCGCATAGCAAATACACTCAATTTCATTCAAAGAACTGTCTTACATCGTTGTATTTTGGCTCCGTTACCACTGGCATCACAATGGCCGTGAGTGAACTCTATGAGTTCATTGAGACGAGTAGAACATGAATATGGACTCCTAACATCTTCAAAACATATCCTGTGAATACAGTATGTTGGTTAGGTATACTGAAAATCGAAAAAAAACAAGCAATATACGTGTGGGTACTCAATGAGTTCGGGTTGACAAGAAGAGTATTGTTTTATTTAAAATAAAATTCAACCAAGAGGTTGATTGTATAATTAGATTTTGGTACATTTGTATATTTAGATTGTATAATTTGTTCGTGCTATGTGCCACACACTCAAGGCTGACTACTCTGTCATAAAACTAATATTAAATTTTCTTAGTCATATGGTGCATGAATGGACTTTTTATATTAGACCATGGAAGAAGATAGGAGGAAAGCTTTCAAGGTTAAAAAACGTGACGAAAAATCGCCCCCCGCTTTCAGCGCAACCTTTAGGTGGCAAAGAAAAACATAGTCCTCCGATATTATACCACTCAGTCGCTAGAGCGCAGCTTCGTCCCTCCTGCTCATTCCCCCGGGTTTTTTAAAATTGCACTTCATCAATATTACTTGTGGTGTACGATTTTGGACGCTCTGTCCTTCATAACTATCGTAATAGTTATAGAAATAAGATACCAGGAGAAAAGGAGTAACAGCAGGTATGTACATACCTACCATAAAATGAAAAACAAAATATTGTGCTAGAAAACCACTGATTTGCACAAAATACGAAAGTGTAATTTCTTTTCAATATCAAAAACACAACAACTTTCTCAATATAACAACTAACTAAATTCCTACAAAAAATTATATCCAGGGACTGTAGTTACACTAAAATATCATCATCTATCATCTGCATCACTCTTATTACTGCATTTCTGCCGAGGCGTACCTACTGATGGTCTCAAGTTATCAGAATCGACATCTACCAACACTACTTCATGTTTTGAATAAGTGAAAAGCAAACTAGAGACGAACCACTGTAGATGAACAGAAAGACGAGAAAATTAAACTTGGAGACGAACCACTATCAAACAGAAAGACCAGAAAACATACGTTAGCAACGAGAAACACATCTGAAAAGTAGGTTGGAGTAACTGTTATCAGTGCTGGGGGGAGGGGAAGCGTTACGAGCTCTAGTGACCGTGAATAGTACTTCTTAACTCTGTTTGCCATCTAAAGAGAACACTACTGTCGAGATAAACGAAAAAAGCGCACGCATCAGCCCATTGAAGTGAGTTTTCCTCCTATCTTCTTCCATCATTAGACGGTAGTTGAGAGAATCAGTCCCTTTCGGTGATTGGCTCTGGACATCACTCCTACTCCTTTCTCTTCCATAATATGAGCCACCTCCTTAACCACTTTCTGGTCGAGTTTTTTTCATTGGATTAAAAATCACGATTCACCTCTGAAGGGGGTCTCAGTTGGTCGCCGTTCGTTCCTCGTTCTGGGTTAGCATTTCCCTAAATTGCTGGCGCTAAAACGGTAAAAGTTGTTCCTAACTATGAAATTTTCAATAATTTTTGAAATTCATTAGTGCAGCAGTCCAGGGAATTGAAAAACAAAAAGATTGCCGCTGGAATCATCAAAATCTAACAATAGCTGCCAGAGAAAAATGGGAAAACCTAACTGAATAAACGGTTTTCCCGTTTTTCTCTGGCAGCTATTGTTAGGTTTTGATTATTCCTGCGGCAATCTTTTAGTTTTTCAATTCCCTGGACTGCTGCACTAATGAATTTCAAAAATCCTTGGAAATTAGGAACAACTTTTAAAGTTCTAGCGCCAGTAATTTACGGAACTACTAACCAGGAACGAGGAGCGAACGTCGACCGACTGAAACCCCCTTAATTAATTGGTAAATACTTTCTTTTGTATAATTCACTTCCTTAAAATTGTTCTATTACAGGGTGGCTGAAAATGGACGCCCACTTTTTAAAATGACGCCAAATTTTTAATTTTGGAGATATCAGGTTGAAATAAATTCCAAAATGTTCGTTAGGATTGGAAGTTTATTGTACAGTAAGAAAAAATCAGTTATGGAATATTGTGCTAAGTAGATGGCGCCCTTGCTGATTAATGCACTGTTCAAGCCTTTCGGCGAAGTTGCTCATGACGTTATCCAACATTTCCATCGGGATATTGGGCATCGGATAACGCAAGAGAACTGCACGAACAGCCTCTCCACAGCGAAAAAGTTACAGTGTGGTGTGCATTTTCAAAGGTAGGGATAGTGGGGCCTTTCTTTTTTGAAGATGAAAGAGGAAGAGCAGTCACTGTGAATTCAGAGCGCTATGTGGCAATGCTGCAGGATTTTTTCCTCCCTTAAGCCCCGATTTTACGACGCATCCCCGACCGCCCTCCTGTTCATGGTCCCGATCTCCCTGCCACTGTTCTCCCCTCTCCTCGACAGAGCGTCGTATTTTCACGACCCGTTCTGAAGCGCCCGTTGACAGTTTCCAATTGAGTTTCAAAGTTTCTTAGTTAAGTTCTTAGTTGAGTTGTCAAGTTTCAAAAATTTAATTGAATGGCTCCGTATTTATCAAAACATTTAGTTGTTGGTGTAGCATTAACTGCATTGGCCGCGTGTGAGAAGGAAAGGAAGAAAAAGAAGATGTGGATGAAGGATGTGTATTGACTCATGCAAGACTGATGGACGTATTGGATGCTGAAGATCTCCGGAATTTCTTGCGTATGACACCCATATTCTTGTGTATGAGAGGTGGGGGCCTGGTCTATCCCCACCCTTCCTCCTGAAATCGGTTGGAAATCTCTCCCGACCTCCCTGCCTGGTCGCCTCCCCAAAACGTGACCAGCAGCATGGGTTTTCACCATCGGATTTCAGGGCCGACGGTGATCGGGCCCGATTTAGGGTCCCGAAATCAGGTCGTGAAATCCCCGCTTTAATTACCTGGAGGAGAATGAACGGGATACCGAGAACATTTGGTTTCAACAGGACGGGGCAACTGCACACATGGCGAGAATTTCTATGGATATTGTCCGCCAAACATTTCCCGGAAAGTTGATTTTGCTACACGGTGACATTCCATGGCCTCCGCGCTCGCCCGAACTCACTCCCTGTGATTTCTTTTTATGGGGCTACCTGAAGTCCAAGGTTTATGTGGATAAACCACGAACTCTTCAAGACCTCAAAGATGCGATCACACGTGAAATTGCCGCCATCCCGATGGAAATGTTGGATAACGTCATGAGCAACTTCGCCGAAAGGCTTGAACAGTGCATTAATCAGCAAGGGCGCCATCTACTTAGCACAACATTCCATAACTGATTTTTTCTTACTGTACAATAAACTTCCAATCCTAACGAACATTTTGGAATTTATTTCAACCTGATATCTCCAAAATTAAAAATTTGGCGTTATTTTAAAAATTGGGCGTCTGTTTTCAGCCACCCTGTACTTTCTAATACATTTTTCGGGGGGATTATCATCATCAACCATGTACCTACTACCTATAAAG
>CM019178.2:17411491-17483172 GCA_009739505.2 Apolygus lucorum | reverse complement strand
TAGGTAAACGATTTTTTTTTTTTTTTTTTTTTTTTTTTTTATAGAGGAGGAAACCGTTTATTGGTTGACAGCGGGAGAGGGATGTTTGTCTCACCGCCCTTTATGTGGGGGGTCCGGCCGCTATATCAACTGGTTACCCCACTAAAACCTCCTCTGTTCGTCTGGACTGCCCCGGGACTACAGTTGATGCATTACTTCGGGACAGCCCCTTTTTCAGCCCGCTGTTGCTGGGCTTCCTCTTCGTGAGGCCTAATGTCTTTAGGCTCCTCCTTGGCTTCGATAGGGGATGGGGCGTTTATGATGTTAGGCCTTCCCAATCCCTATTTCTTTCCTTCTCTTTGAGAACTGCGATGACGTAGGTGATGGCATCCCAGTTTCTCCTTTGTCTCCATCATCTTATTAACGATTGGTCTCCTGGCTGAAGTTCACCGCTTCGTCATCAGGCTACTACTCCTCATCTCTCAATCCCATCTAGACACTGGAAGGTTGTGTGGGTACACATCGTCTTCCTCGATCTCCAGGCCTTCTGCGACTCCCATCTTGATCCTGTTTGCTCGTCGTCTGTGATGCGGTCACGCTTCTGCTGGCAGTAAAGACACCGCGAATCCGTGGTCCGCCCAATCTTTTTTCAGGAAGGACCGAAAATAACCGTGCCCGTAAGGAATTGTGTAAGATAATAATTCACTTCCCCTGCACTCTCTCTGTCCATTCCTTGACGCCATGACAGCCTTGCAGTCCATCGTCCTCGACTCTCAGACCTCCACCTATTTTGCCACCCCTCATGGTCTCTTCTCGGTTCTTCCTTCTTCTTAACCACCGTCGGCGCATTCTCCGCTTTCTCAGGTGATCCTCCTGCGCTCGTCTGCCAGTAGGTCAATTGGTGTGACCCCGGCAACAACCTGCACTGCAGGGGCTGAAACCGTCCTGTAGGCCGCTGCATATCCTTAGTGCAACCACGTCGCTGCACCGATTCAATACGCGTCCTGTATTTTTGAAACTTCAGAGCGTCTGCCCATACTTCAGCACCGTACAACAAGATGGCATCGTTTGTTCTCATGAGCAGCCTGCGTTTGGAGGAGGATGGGCCGCCTATGTTAGCCATAAGACGGCCCAGCCTCCCCACCACTGCAGCCGCCCTATCAGCTGCCTTACATATGTGCGCCCAGAAGCTCAGTTTCACATCCAGCATGACACCCCAGATACCTTATTACGTCAGACGTGATAATGCTCTGGCCGTCGACAAGCATCTGGATATTTCTGTCTATTCTCTTCCGGTTAGAAGGACAATCTCCGTTTTTGAATAGCCAGTGACAGGGATCGGGATCCCATCCATTCCAGTATTCTTCTCATGGTCTGATTCAGCTTGAGCTGCAAGGCTTCGGTGGTTCGAGCCTTCATAACCGCCACTATATCATCAGCGTACCCCACAAGGAAGACGTCTTCTGGCATTTTCTATGTGAAGGATCCCATCATAGCTGACATTCCAGAGGTCTGGCCCTAGGACTGAGCCTTGGGCAGCTCCCGAGGTGACTCGTTTCCTCCTCGTTCCTTCCACAGTGTCGTACTCCAACCACCGATCTGTCAGGTAGTCCTGAAGGACCCCGGTAAAGATACCCTGGGATTGCTAAAGTCCCTGAGAGCCGCCAGGATGTCACTCCATTTTGCCGAATTGAAGGCGTTCTTTACATCTAGAGTAACTGCCATGCAGATGTCTCTGCTCCGGTGGTTACCCGTCTGCGTAGCCTGGGCTGCAGAGACCACCTCACAGACTGCATCGACAGTTGATCTTCCCGCTGTGGAAACCATACTGCTTCGGGGACAAGCCCCCAGCCTCTGCGATCGCAGCCAGCGTTCTGAGCCTCACCATCTTCTCATACAACTTCCCTGCAGTGTCCAGCATACACAGAGGTCTGTGTGCTGACGCAGTGTTGGGATCACCTTTCCCTTTCCAATGAGGACTAGTCTTGCAATTTTCCACTGACTCGGGAAGATGCCCTCCTTCAAACATGCGTTATACATGTCCAACAATATTTCTGGCTGTTCATCGACAACAATCTTCAGTATCTCTACAGGGATCCTATCTGGACCTGGAGCCTTTTTGTTGCGCATAGATTTTGCTGCACACAGCACCTCGTTTTTAGATGAAAAGTGGGATCTCACCGGTGACCTCGACTGGTGGACGGTCTTCAACCTCGTGTTCAGGGAACAATTCCCCCACAATTCTGTCCTTCACTTCCGGTGCCATTGTCGAGGTTAAGTCCATCCCCCTGAGTTTCTTCAGCACAATCTTATACCCAAGTCCCCAGGGGTCGTTCTCGACCTCATCACACAGATCCTTCCATTTCTGGGCTTTACTTTTGGCAATAACCACTTTTAGTGCGTGTCTTGCTGCCCTGTACTGCTCGGGTCTTTTGCTGGAAATCATAATAGTCCCTCGGCCTGGCTCTTTGAGCTAGTCTCCGGAGTCGAAAACAGTTCTTCCTCAGGTCAGCAATCTCCTGGTTCCACCAATAAACAGGGCGACGATCCCGCATGGCTTTCCTCTTTGGCATAGAGCACTCGCATGCCTTGGTTAGCAGGCCCATTGTAGCTGTTACCAGCATCATAGCAATGGGTCCACCCACAATGCGGTGTTTAATGCGCTCGAGGGTGCCTCTTACTCATATGGATCATAGTACGGAACAGATCCTTATCCAGCTGCTCCACGTTCCAGCGCGGAGGGGGGGCCTCTCCCAGACTGGGCACGCACTCACCTATCTCAAACTCGATGTACTGATGGTCGCTGGCGGAGTAATCCTCCAGTACCTTCCACCCGCTAAGTTGTGCTGCGAGGCTATCGGAGGCCATAGTAATGTCGGGTATGGTCCCTCTACATCCAGCTCTTCGAAAGGTTGGCACGTCTCCTTGGTTAATGATGGTCAACCCCAATCTTGACGCCATTTCCATCACTCTATTCCCTCTGCTGTCTGGGCTCGGCTCCCCCACTCCAGTGCTTTTGCATTGAAGTCACCCGCAACTAGTACCTCTCCTCTGGTGTTGCGCACCTCATCTTCGATAGCACTTAGTTTTTCCCTCGAAGTTGGCGATTGGATCATTGGGGGTCAGATAGCAACTGAAGTAGGTCACGCCCTTACTCCTGATCCAGACGTAACCCACCCCAGCCCCCCTCGCCTCCACCGGGGCAGACGAGCGATTCGCCACCCAAATGGCAGAAGTGCCTGATGAGTCGGCAAACCAGTCATCCCCCCTATCCTCGTAGTTGTACTGTTCGCTAATCAACATAACATCTGCCTTTCTTTCCACGACGATTTGCTCCTTGAGGGAGCTAGGCCGTTCGACTCCGGTGGAGGTTGATCTGAAGGAACTTCATATCCTTCCTCTCATCCTCCTCTCTAGGGCCCTCCGAAAGCCAGTACAACCTTTTTTGCCAGCCTCGTGGCTATCAGCGACGCCCAGCTCTTTGCACAAGGGACATGCAGCATCATTCGTGCACTCAGCTCTCTTGTGCCCTGTCTCACCACATTTTAGACAGATTGTCGCCCGATTCGGGCCCTTACATCTCTGGCCAGATGCCCATAATCCATGCATCTAAAGCATCGGGGTACATCCACCCTTCTTCGGATTCGGCAGTTACCCATCCAATTTGGATCTTCCCTACCTTGACCAGCTTCTCCGCATCCCCTCCCGCAAGGGAGACGATGGCCAGGATCTGCTGTCTGCCATTTGGGGCAGTCAGGTTCACCGTAAGGTCCTCACGAGGTCCTCCAAGCTTCCTTTCGATCCCAGCCCTTACCTCCTCAGCTGGGGTAAGGGAATCAATATCACGAATTTCGAGGGACGCCCGTGGCTTGAGGTCTTTCACCAGCCCCCCACCCACGGCATCCTCTACGGACTTTCTGAAGCTTTCTGTGATGCGCAAGATGGTTCCATCTCCAGCATCACGTCTCCTCCCATTGTTTTTCGAATGGCTCTAATCTCGGTATTAGTGTCCGCTGGTTTCACACTCAGCTTCAGTTTTCGAAGCACCTCGGCATATGGAAGCGTCTCAGACACCTTAATAACTAGGGCCTGTGGTCTCTTCCTCCGTTTTTTCCTGTTGATGGCGTCCGCCTGCTTCCTCCTTTTGTCCCGTTCTGTTCACTGTTTCGCTTCTTCTTCCTCTTATTCCTCTCCGCTTCCTTTTTTCGTTTCTCTGCCTCCGCTTGTTTCTGGATTCTCTTCAGTCTATCCGCCTCTCTCTCTGCCTCCCGGGCAGCTTTCCTCTGGCCTCCTTGCTTAGGTCCTTCTTGTCCTTTCGGAACCTCAACTTATGTGGCGCGTTTAAGCTGTCAGAGTCAGTTACCGTTTGGCTTGAGCCTTCACTGTCAGTCTCCATCTCCTCCTCTTCTGATTTATTGATGAATTTATCTTCTTTCCCCAGTTTCGATTCTTCCACCCTGGAGCAGCCAGGTATTGTGTCCCTGAACGTTGCACCTGGGAAGGCTGTAATGTCAGTGAGTTCACCCTCACTTTCTCTGCTGGCTCTGCTATCTGGTGCCTCTGAATGGAGCCTCTTTCGGATTAAATCCTTCCCCTCCTTCTCAGGTGACCATCTTGTAGATTGCTCCACCTCAGTCTTCAGGATTTCCATAAGTGGACCTTTCTTCTTCAAGTTTGCACTAAGGACATCATGCAACTCCACAAGTAGTACGAGTCCATCTTTAATGGTCATACTGACAGTCTTCTGCTGCTTTGTTGTAGCCAACATCCTCTGAATCTCCTTTCTCATGTTGGCGAGACTCTCTCGGTTCACCTCTTCTAGAAGCAGTATTTCCTTCCAGCTGCTATATTGGGACACATCTACTACTCCACTATTCATTTCAAGATTTTGATTAGACATCACATTGGGTTTTTATCCCACCACCCCAAACCGGCTCACCTACCCAGGGGGTTCCTGGGCAGGCTATGCCCATCCCTAGATGATACTCAATAGGGTGGGCTCAAGGCTCTTACTGGTCGAAGATTTTCAGAAACTCCCACGGCTCCGACACCGTGGGCAACCGGTAAGGGGCGCTGCCAAGCGGGGGCCCCGCAGGATGGTTGGCGGCACTTCCTGGGGAAGAAGCCCCGTTACCCACCTGGGCGACAGCTCGAGTTATCAGTACAATTCACAATCCAAGAAGTCAAAAGGCATCCATATCGTGATAACTGGGATCCCCATCTCCAGCCATCGTGGTTGGGACTCAAGACTAAATGAGGTCAAAATGTCTATTTGTTGCCAATCCATCCAGGATTGCACTACTTTCCAACCGTTCCAACTTAAACCGGAGGCCGGTTGTACAAACCCAACCGACCAAAGGTTAGAACCCGACGGGGCAAAGAGCCTACGTCATGGACGGGAGGAACTCCCCGTCATGAGCCCCCACTAAGGGTGGTCACGTACCCTCGTCCTCAGTGAGTACCCAATTAGCCCTGGGTGAAGGGGAAGGTGCAACGCAGACTGATCAACTAACAGGTTGTACAAACCCAACTGACCAAAGGTCAGAACCCGACGGGGCAAAGAGCCTACGTCTTGGACGGGAGGAACTCCCCGTCATGAGCCCCACTAAGGGTGGTCACGTACCCTCGTCCTCAGTGAGTACCCAATTAGCCCTGGGTGAAGGGGAATATGCAACGCACATCGATCAACTAACACTTTGTACAAACCCAACTGACCAAAGGTCAGGACCCGACGGGGCAAAGAGCCTACGTCTTGGACGGGAGGGAACTCCCCGTCATGAGCCCCACTAAGGATGGTCAAGTACCCTCGTCCTCAATGAGTACCCAATTAGCCCTGGGTAAAGGGGAAGACGCAACATGGACCGAACAACCAACAGGGGAGGGACTGGACCTTGGATGAGTGCACTACGTGCATCGCATTGGATGTTGGTGTGCAGGACTTCGATGCATACCCCCATTAATTACGTAATCAAACTGAGCAGAAAAAACAACAACGAAGTGGCTTAGTCACGTCAAATCCTAACCCTGGTTCCCCACCCTAGTCTTGCCTCAATGGTGGAGCCCTGTAGGAGGGAGAAACTGGCAGGATTATCCAAGATGGTTTCAATGCGACAATCTACAAAGGTCCCGATGCAACCGAATGTTAGCGAGGCTAGGGCACTCAAGCAGAACATGGTCTGCCAGCTCCAAGGCCCCGCAGACACACGGCAGGTGCTCAACCAATGCCAACTCAGAGAGCTTTCCAGCAAATTCACCATACCCAACCAGGAACTGGGTGACTTCATGGGTCAGGCATATCCATTTCCTCTCAGTTCTCGACCTGACATCAGGGAAAAATCTGTGTGGGAGCCTGCCTTTGGGGGCATTGTCCCACTCAAACTGCCATATGTCCATCAGTGCGTTGTTCAAGTCCCATCTAGTTTGTCCTATGATCGTGGGATCAAGGTCACCTGTGGGCCCTAGATCCTCGTAAATTCTGGGGATACAGAAGTTGGTACGTTTAGTCAGTCTACAACCAAGTCTGAGCTCCTCCCTGACGATGCGTGCGCCATCACAGTTGTGTTGGACTATTCTCATAGTGGTCCAACCGCACGCATCTCACGTCTCCACACTTTCATGTAGACTGGGCAGTCCAGTCCGCAGGGAGAATGGTTGATTTGCTTCAACCCCTGCGATTTACAGTTGTGGCATACTTTGATTCCATTCCCAGCTGTGCAGGCTTTAGCTTCGTGGCTACCAGCGCAGGTTGAACACACCGTCTGCCCCCTGCATTTGGACTCAGGATGTCCAAAGCCAAGGCACTTGCGACATTGGGTAATGTCAATAAAGTCGGAGATCGTGCACACGTCAAAACCAATAAAGATGAAAGTGCGCTTAAGTAGCTCATCCCTGACCCTAGATGTCACCCGGGTAACCCAGATAACATCATCGAGTTCACGCTTCCCCTTCCGGAAAGATGGGATAAACTCTTCCTTCCACTCACTCGGGTCTTTGAACAATTCCCTAACCCATGGTTTTGTTCAAAAGCCATTCTAGCTACGTCTTCCTGAGGAATGGTTCTGTCTACCCGGTGGATACGCACCATTAAAGAGCGAGTGCGGGGTCTATCCTCACGTAGTTCGAAGTTATGACTGCGTAACTCCCGGGTTAGCTTCTCTTTCTGATCCTCTGATGTCACAGTGACTTTGAGCTTGTCCACACCTAGCGGGACCACTCCCTTCACGCTAAGCCCAAGCCTCCCAGGATCCACTACTGCACGCATCTCTCTGCGCAGAGATTTTGGGGACATTAGGGCATCACGGTAGGAGTGGTCGCTCTCCAGCTCTGATCCAAGAGGGATTTCATTTGGTCTGGGCTTAGAAATCACCAATGTCGGTAACTTTGGGATGCTTGCCCTGCGTTTATTGTTTGTCAAAATGTTTTCGTATTCGATCTTTAAATTTTTCTGTCGTTTTTTGGCTTTCTTCGTAAGTTTCTTGGTCCTTGGGTTAGGGGCCTCGGCGGCCATTGGGACCAGTCTAGAACTGGCACCGCCACCACCCGCAAGCCTCTTAACCCGTCTAACCTGAGTCCACGGGGTGTCCGACTGCTCTGGCTCAGAATCCACCTCAGACTGACCTCGCTTACGCTTCGAGTCAGTATCTGTGTCGGACAAGTCCGAGCCGCGGTCAGTGTTCTTGGCAAGCCTCCTGATTACCTGAACCCGGCCACTAGCATCGGTAGCCCCTTTCTTGTCCTGTTTGGTCAACTGTTTAGTCTTCTGTCCTAGTAACTTAGCGGTGTTATCAGCAGCTTCCTTCTGCTTATAGTTCAGGACATCAATCTTTCTGCCAATATTGACTATATCCTCCCTTATTACCTTGTCCAGCTTGCCCTGAACCCTATCGGTTTTGTCGACGGCTTGGTCGACTTTGCTTGCCAGGGCGTCAATTTTGCTCAGAAGGGCCTGTTCGAAATGAACAAGCCCCTGAGCGATTGCAACATTGCTGACATCCTCCACCTCAGCCTGAGAAGAACCAGACAGGCTCTCAACCTTCTCCACCAGCCTGTCAATGTGGTCCATCGAGCTCGAGATCCTGTTTATGCCCAGGGACACCTTCCTGTGGTGTGCCAGCTCGCTGGACAACTCAGTGTAGCCCTTGATGAGGGGGTCAATAACCTTGCTCCTCAGATTAGTCAGCAGATCGCCGACCCTGGAGGAGGAATCGATACCTATATTCTTTGGGGTACTGGTCCAATGCTCCCAGGCCCCAAGTTCCATTTCCAATGCTGAAGTAATCTGGTCGATGTCAATTATTGACGCCTTTATGGCAGACTTTCTTAGACTTTGACTCTTCTTAGGCTTAGGCCAAGCACCAGGAGTGGCCGACCGAGGAATGGAGGGACCGGGGAGGCCGGCAGCGGCGGCAGCCCTCACCGGAGTGGTGACCACCTCCACCACCGAGCCCCCCGTGGCCCCAGGCATCTCACTATCGCCCGCGTCCTCGGTGTCCATGTCCTTATCATTAGTCTGAACAGTCAGAGGATACACTTGCTGTGCCCCCCTAGCTTGCGCCCATCTGATAGCTCTGTCGCTGGGGGACCCCAACCTCATAATACTTTCAGGGACTCTTTCAGTAGGTAAACGATAAAACTGTTTCACTCGATGTAATTTATTTATTACTTCAGGCTAGAAATAGTGACCCCCCCCCCCCTCACCCTTATCCACCATAAAATTTCTAGCGGCATCTGAGCCTCGAATCTGAACAGCATTTTAAAATCCATGACCTACGATACCCTACATGCGAATTCGAGTTCCCTCCCCCCCCCCCCCCCCCCCACCACCACCACCAATGGTGCCAGTCTGGCACCAAAGCGGAAATACGTCGTAACGTTGAACTTTCATCTATTAGTTTTAGGGCCGGTTTTCACCAACAATCCATTAACTCCGTTCGACGAAAACTGCGTTTAAAGTAAACTGAGATTGATCTCCAGTCAAAATTTGTTTCGGTTTCACCAAGTTGAACGGGTTCTCAGGAACGGCGTTTTCGTTGATCTCTGGTAAACTTCTTCTTCACCATCGAAGCATCGAAAATCGTCGTACAACTCTGATCTGGCAGGTGATACGAGAGATAACGACATTGTTTTGTGACAGTTTTCCCACAGAATCACTTTTTCGATAGTTATGACTTCATTCAATCCGCGATATTTCATCAATACGTCAACTATCCTCTTTCAGCGCTATAATTTGTGTTGTTCATGAGTTCATTATGATTGTTGGAGTTCAGATTTTCGATTGGACGTCTACCTACTTCATCAACGTGAGTACATTTACCTACTTTTATCCCTGGTGATTCCCTCTTCCAGGCTCTCTGGGTTTTTCTACAAATGTGCCTTACTGCATGACTCCTAAACCATATAGGTACCTACTCACCGTTACTTTCAACTACTCTGAGCTACCTAGTAGACATAGCTAACTGCTTTATAATGTGCGGATGCAAATTTTTGTTTCAGATTTCGGATAACAGGCTACGAACTGTGTGACGTATTTTCTGAACAAATAAGGTGAATTTCATTCTTCATGTCAAGAAAACCCATTATCACTTCAGCATTCATGAAATACTACTACGATCGGTACTTGTGTGAAATTCTATGTACGCATTTTATAAGAATGAATGAATTAAAATTATAATTATTGTATTCAATAAAACGTGATACGTATGAATTGATTTGTTCATCTGCCTACATATTTCTCCAAGTCAATCTTATGTTGCAACAAATCGGTTCTTTTTTCTCCTACCTACCTATGCTGATTATGGTGCAAACAAAAATAAATTCGTAGGTAAATAATAAGAAAAGAATTTTCGGCATAATTGTTTGAGATAGGTAATGCTTAATCAAATAATAAGAATAATCATTCAATCAAACAACTATACAAGAATATAAACGACGTAAGTAAGCAATCTTTAGTAAACACCTAACGAGAAAAAAGGAAATATGAAGAGGGGATCTTGCGAAAAAATATGTATTCACCAGATACCATATAGGTATGTAACAGTTTTATTTTCATAATGATTAACATCAGCAAAAGCAACTACTCACAACAGGTACGTAAAATGCACACAGCAACTGGGAAACGGAAATATCGGAGATGGTAACGAAACTTGTAGGCTGAAATAGCGACGTCCTGCGATGGATTTGTTAGGGACCGCGAATAATGAAATGGTTCACAATTTCGTTGTCCTTTCTTACTCCCGTATGATACCTGCGAGAAGGTGCGCACCAAAGCTCGTGACATGATAAAAACTCCAGCAAAACACAGACGAAAAACAGCTCGACGGAATAGGAAAAAATAACAATGGCGTCCACGTCCGTCGCTTTAAACGAAGATCAAACCGATTAACCAGCCAAAATTGAGCGATCAGCGCCAAACGCCGGATGAACCGAGGAAGGCGTTGATCGCCTCTGGTGAAACCCATTTTCTCGGTTCAGTAGTTGAATCGAACTCCGATCAAAATGTTGGTGAAACCGGCCCTTAGTAGGCAGTCCGTCGAGGTTCACATCCGTATTCTAGGTGAAACACAAAAACACCCATGAAATATGAGGTTTATGGTGTTCTGGCACCATGGTGGCACCAATATTAGTTCCATGGTGGTACAGAGAATAATTCATGACAATCTGGAGGTATTGTGAGAATTTTTACTAAATTTCAAAGGTTGTGTACAATTAGTAAGCAGTAAAGGAACCGAAATATTGAAAATTCGGATATTTTGTGAACATTCTCCCCCCACTCGCCCCCTCCCCTTGCGAGTTTTGATACTCTGGTGAAATCAAGTACAACTCGGGAGTTATTTGAGTCAAACAAAAGAAGAAACAAATCGGTAGGAAATTGAGGCCTGGGCAGAGTTTACAAGATGGGGAATTTGCCTCAATTTTAGATTCTGGAATTTCAAGTCAAATCCTATTATAGGGCCCTAGAATAACGTTTAACACTAGGAATAACCAACGGAAAAAAATTACCGTAGGAGAAAATGACTAAACAAGTGAACCTCTGTTACAAAACACCGCGAAAATCGAGGAATATTGTTGACGTCATACGAAAAAAAAAAAAAACGACGCGAAAACAACGACAACAGACAGAGTTCTAGCACGCCACACAAAACGATCCAGTGAAATGGCTACTCGAATAATGTGATTCAAATCTTGAAACTAAATAAGAGAAGATGAAGAATAATAATGCTTGATAAACTAGTAGATAGATTCGTATTGTAAAAAAGTGAGTAATATTGTTTCTTTTGGTCACTTTCTGTGTCTGGGTTCTTCTTGCCAGTTCGTGGCGCACTCTTGTGCGCACTACTCCGAAGGTAAAAGTTCGCGTATGTTCCGCTTCTGTGGTAAGCGCCACAGAACCTCCTTTGAAGTCAGATTGGTAGAATATCCGTCACGTTTCAAACATGGCTGCCTCTTACACATTGCCACCACATTTAAAATTTCCATCTTCCTTAAATTCTCTAAATTTTTTGGATGCGTTTTCGAGCAGCTCACTATGGTTTTTTTCCATAAAAATAAACCCTCATTCGAAAAAAAAAAAAAAAAAATGTGAGGCAAATTCCCCATTATGCCCGCAAACGCACTTCTTTGACATTAACCCCCCCTTAAAAGGCAAAATTCGAAGTTCCGGCGATGTAGTGCACAACTAGATAGTTTTCCGCGTCGAACAAAAAAAGAACCAGGAAAATCGGTTGAGAACTAAGGCCTGTGAAGAGTACACAAGATTTTGTTTCACACACACACACACACATACACCTATGGTTTTTTTCGCGGATTCTGATTCAGAATGGTCTAAAACGGATTACTGTGTGGTTATTTTTTTTCTGTTGAGTGTTGTCCAACTTCACCCCAGATCGATCGCATAAGGACGCCCAAGTCTTACTGTGGGACGTCCTAAAAAAGTTAACCAAGAGGTTGATTGTATAATTAGATTTGGTATATTTGTATATTTAGATTGTATAATTTGTTCGAGCTATGTGCCACACTCTCTAGGTTGACTACTCTGTCATAAAACTAATATTAAATTTTCTTAGCTATAGCTTTGAAGATTTCTTTGAAAATATGCTCATTAATCCATGGTGCATGAATGGACATTTTATATTAGACGGTAGTTGAAAGAATCGGTCCCTTTTGGTGATTGGCTCTGGACATCACTCCTTCTCCTTTCTCTTCTGGCTCTGGACATCACTTCTTCTCCTTTCTCTTCCATAATATCAGCCACCTCCTTAACCACTTTCTGGTCGAGTCTTTTTCATTGGATTAAAAATCACGATTCACCTCTGAAGGGGGTCTCAGTTGGTCGCCGTTCGTTCCTCGTTAGTATTTCCCTAAATAGCTGGCGCTAAAATGGTAAAAGTTGTTTCTAACTTTGAAATTTTCAATGATTTTTGAAATGGAATCTACAAAATCGAACTATAGATGCCAGAGAAAATTGGAAAAAACTGTTTATTCAGTTAGATTTTTCCTAATTTTCTCTGTCAATTATTGTCAGAAGATTATTTATTAGAATTTTATAATTCAGAATTATCGTTTTGATGATTCCTGCGGCAATCTTTTTGTTTTTCAATTTCCTGGACTACTGCACTAATGAATTTCAAAAATCTTTGCGAATTTGAAAGTTAGGAACAATTTTTAAAGTTTTAGCGCCTGTAATTTACGGAAATACTAACCCGGAACGAGGAACGTACGTCGACCGACTGAAACCCCCTTAATTAATTGGTAAATACTTTCTTTTGTATACCTAATTCACTTCCTTAAAATTGTTCTATTACTTTCTAATACATTTTTCGGGGGATTATCATCATCAACCTTGTACCTACTACCCATAAAGCGTTTCGCCTTTGGTACATTGTTTTAATAAATAAAAAATGTTTGTCTTACGTTTAAAATGGTTTTGCAGACAGCTTTCCGAATCTACCTTGGAATCACACCTGATATCACCAACTGGAGTCAATCCGGCGACGAGTTCTCTCTTCAATTTGAATCGAATCCACTTACAGAGTTCGTAGAACTCCCTGATCATTGTATCGGCCTGAAGTACTGCAACATTCTCACCGGAGTTCTCAGAGGCGCTATGGAAATGGTTGGTTAATGCAGTACATCCACCATTATTTTCACTTCTTAATAAAAATACAGCGCTCTCGCGAATAGTATTGATATGTTATTAATTTTTTTCAGGTACAAATGGATGTTTCCTCCATGTTTGTCAGAGACCATCTGAAAGGGGACAGCTGCACAGAGCTCAGGATCAAATTTATTAAAAGAATTGAGGATGCCATACCAGCAGGCGAGGACTAAAGGAGTACTATTCTACAGATTATTTCTGCATTTTGTTTGATCACTGTAATCAACATTCCATCCTTCATGTATTCTTCTCTTAAATTCTAAAAGGAAGGCATGTGCTTGCATTACAAATAGTATGTCCTTTAAGGTACCTCTACTTCAAATTGAATGTTCAAAATTTATTGTAATCATCTTATGTAATTCACTGTTTTGCTTACCTACAAACCTCTTTTTACTTACATTCCCTTTCATGATGAATCAAATTCTTCCACTCCAACTATTTCCGACTCGAAAATGAGAGCAAACAAATAAATAGTGGAAAAGTACTTCAGAAAGATTTTAAAAAGTATAAGAAAACGTTTCATTGGTTATAAATCTGCAACCAAAGCATTTTTAACTCGCTGAGAAGTTGAAGTTTCCGTACATAGATCAGCGATAAAATTTCATATTTGAATTTAAAACGCAGAAAATTGTTACATAACGACAAATTTTCTTTAAGCTGAGTCCAACAGAATGGTCGGACGTTTTTGAAGGAAACATAACCTCGGTAATTCTAACTAAACAAAAAAAATTGACATTTGGGTTCAGAATTTCAAAGCGTTTTGGAATTCCATGTCATGGAATCACATCAGTCAGGGGGCGTCCTTCTTTCGCGAAGACTTCTGAAGTGTTTCTTGGAAGTTTCTGACAACTCTTTCGAATGTTGCTCTCTCAACTGCGACGACTTCTACGCGAATTGTTTCCTTCAATTCCACCAGTGTTCGAGCCTTGAGCTGGTGAACACGTACTTTGAGTTGTCCCCACAAAAAACAGTCGCATAAGGCCTAATCTAGTAACCGTGATGATGCGCTACACACCTTTTTCAAATGCACCAAATGGGCGGCTGAAAGAAGCCAGTTGCTAGCAGAGCTGGGGTTAACTCCCCAAATTTCAACACCAGAAGCTGTCGTCAGCAAGATGCTGGAAGGTGAGAGGAGCTGGAGTCTTGTGGCAGCGTACGCAGAGAGTATCCTGACAAGGAAGACATTGTTAGAACGAGAGAGAGAGAAGGGAACTGATGAAGTGCCCCACGACTCAGCCTGAAGTAATGTTTTAAACAGTTCCAGGCTGAGCATCCAACGTGGGAGAAAAGGAGGTGTCTTTTTTTTAGTGGGTTTGAAGCCCACATAACCTTGCAGTCGCGGACCCTTCAAGGTATCTTACGAGATCCAACTCCACCTGTGGATCTCAAAGATTTTCTCACCTGCCTGCCGAAAAAAAATCCAGTAACCGTCACCAAACCTGAAATAAGGATGCCAGAGAAGAGAGGAGGAATAACATTGATTGTTGCTCTGGTACTCCTTTCCTCACCAATGCACCTCTTGCGCGAATTGCTTCCACCCAACGAAGAATGGCGTTTCGAGAGAAAACAGCCCAATTTCGGTGGATATTGAAATTACGACTCCGTGACGGACTTGTTATTAAGGACGTAACTGTCGTAAGCGAAAACGCGGTGCTCCACAGGTCCATGGTTTCAACTGGTAGAAAATACCAAGACCTCCCGAATACAACGGTCCCTGCACGTGTTCACCAGCTCAAGGAACGTTGGAGGAATTGAAGGAAGCAATTCGCGTGCAAGTCGTTTGAGAGAGGAACATTGGAGAGTTGTTGGAAACTTCCAGCAGTCTTTGCGAAAGAAGGACGCCCCCTGACTGATGTGATTTTCCTCACATGAAATTCTGAACCCAAATATGTCAATAAAAATTTTTTGAGTAACAATTACCGAGGTTATGATTGTTTCAAAAACTTCTGACTCTGCCGGACCCTGTAGATCACCCATCTGCAAAGTTCGTCGTTTTTTCATCGCCCAATTATGTTTTAGCGAATTTTCAAGGAAAATGAAGCTATTGCAATAGCCTCAAAATTTTTATAATGGACTTTTTCAAAAACTTTTTACACTAAAATCCGTTTTGGAACATTCTGAAACAATCCCTGAAGTTTTTTCCAAAAATCATATTTATATAATTTTTGGAAAAAACACATATTATGTGTGTGTGAGATTCCGCACGATAACTTGAGTAATTATTTAGAATTTTTTTTAGTTTTCGCCAAAATGTTCGTAATAACAAACAAAAGGTCAAGTTAGTTAGCCAGAAATTTTGGACAATCCAAAGTGGTCCAAATTTCAAAAGTCCAAAAAACGGGTTTTTTGCATTTTTTGTGATTATTACCTTCACAATCATGGTAATATATGGTATATTCGAATTCAGCACAAAATTTCTGATAAAAATTGTCCAAAAATTAAGAAAAGTATGTATCTATTTATATATATAATGAATACATGCGTATATTTGTTGTACCCAGAAATGCAGTAGCCGTGTGGGTACTAAGATCTTCAAAGCATACCCAGTGCATACAGTATGTTAGTATGGTATCTATACTGAAAATCGAAAAAACCAACAATAGCCGTCTGGGTACTCCAAGAGTTTGTGGAGAAGATTAGAACATGAATATGGACTCCTAACATCTTCAAACTATACCCAGTGCATACAGTATGTTGGTATGGTATACTGAAAATCGAAAAAACCAACAATAGCCGTCTGGGTACTCTAAGAGTTTGTGGAGAAGATTAGAACATGAATATGGACTCCTAACATCTTCAAACTATACCCAGTGCATACAGTATGTTGGTATGGTATACTGAAAATCGAAAAAACCAACAATAGCCGTGTGGGTACTCTAAGAGTTTGTGGAGAAGATTAGAACGTGAATATGGACTCCTAACATCTTCAAACTATACCCAGTGCATACAGTATGTTGGTATGGTATACTGAAAATCGAAAAAACCAACAATAGCCGTCTGGGTACTCTAAGAGTTCGTGGAGAAGATTAGAACATGAATATGGACTCCTAACATCTTCAAACTATACCCAGTGCATACAGTATGTTGGTATGGTATACTGAAAATCGAAAAAACCAACAATAGCCGTGTGGGTACTCTAAGAGTTTGTGGAGAAGATTAGAACGTGAATATGGACTCCTAACATCTTCAAACTATACCCAGTGCATACAGTATGTTGGTATGGTACCTATACTGAAAATCGAAAAAACCAACAATAGCCGTCTGGGTACTCTAAGAGTTCGTGGAGAAGATTAGAACATGAATATGGACTCCTAACATCTTCAAACTATACCCAGTGCATACAGTATGTTGGTATGGTATTCTGAAAATCAAAAAACCAACAATAGCCGTGTGGGTACTCTTTGAGTTCGTGGAGACGAGTAGAACGTGAATATGGACTCCTAACATCTTCAAAGCATACCCGGTGCATACAGTATGTTGGTATGCTATACTAAAAATCGAAAAAACTAAAATCGTGTAGAAAAAAACTTTCTAAAAGAAATTGCAACACCATTGTTCCTTTTCTTAACCATACCTTCAACTGAAAGATTTCTTTGAAAATTCGCTCAATTAATTCATGCTGCATGAATGGACTTTAAAAAAAACTATAGCAGTTAGCCTAATATCGTAAATTGAGGCGAGAAAGAGCCAGTCAATATTCTTCGTCTTTTACGAACATTTATAAATTTTACGTATCTTGAAACAAAAAAAAATTGAGGGGGCTTTTTCCATTCTCGATTCCAAAGGTACTTTATTGAAAATATTAAACCAAGATTTTACACGATGAGACACCGCGAAAAAACATACCACAAAATTCAAGCGGTACCTTTAGCTACTTACATGGTCATCCGTCATTACTTTTCACGTATAAATTCAAATCTAAAATAAAATTGGGAATTCCTTTGCATAAAAAACATGATGTCGAATTTTCCATCATCCTTATGAAATGTTTATTTTTGACTGGGTAGGGATATGAGAATAATGGTGAGACGGTATGTATCTCATTATACCAATTACTAAAGTTCCTGTAACTACGATCAAGCCACTTGACAAGACCTTTTCTAGCCTACCTGCGTTTGAAACAGCAAAACATCCTTCAATATGTTCTTCAAGATAGAAGTGAGAAGTAGAGAAGGTTGTAACACAATCATTAGCAGGCATGTTCCTGCAACAATTTTCAAATTAGGTATAATTTTACATTGTATGATTAGTAACACTACTAGCAGTATTCCCAAGTTTCGTGAAATCTTGTCAGCGAATGATTTCATTTGGAATTCCTGCACTTTATTCAGTTTCGTCACCACTACCCGCACTGCTTCTAGTGTCATTGTCAGAATCAGCAGTAACGTTGTCTTTAGTGCTTTCGTTGCCTCCTTGTGATTCTTTCTCTTTGTCTTCTTCCGAATCCAAGTAAGAGTCCCATTTCTTGATTCGAGCTTCGATTTCTTCTTCAGTTTCATGAATTCTGTAAAATAACCGGTCAGTATCGAGATAAGCAAATGGGGGATCCAGAAACTTCTACAATTTTAATCCAGTTTTAAAGAATAATTTTAGTTATTTAAAGAATAATAATAGAATGGTCATAATATCATGCAAACCTCAAAGGAGTAAATAATATAAATTAAATTAATTTGTAGCTTTCGCAAATACAATTAAAATACGTTCTAAGGTATATGTTTTTTCAGTCTTCTATTTTAACTAATATACGGGTAGTTTACTTACTTATACTTGGTTTTCCCATCCCAAGTAGCGGCTTGAATTTTCCGTTTGCCAAACCAACGTCCATTTAAGAGCTGAATACAGGCATCGGCAGCTTCTGCCTCTTTGAACATTATTTGGGCAACGCCTTCAGGGTGTCTCTGAAAAATAATATTCAAGAACAGTGTAATTGGATTCAACGAAGGTTGTAGCCGGTGGAATATCTAACTTAGCTTAATTCTAGCTCTGGTATGCGTCAAAGTTTTGAATTCGTCCAATGGAAGACAAATTGCTCCAATAAATATAGAAAGATAAACTCTTCCACTACATACAAAAAGATACATTCCTCATGTTAGTGATGTAACAAATTTTTGGGTCAAGGTGGGTAGAGTAGGGTTTTTGTGAGCTGATATTGATCTCACTAGGTACGATTTAAGCAAATAATATGTACCTACAATAATGTTGATTTCTTCACGGTAGACACACTTGTCAATACCTGTAATCCACTTTAACGAGAAAGGCTAGTTTCCCTTAATTTTGTGCTCCAGTGCGCTCAATTCTCCTCTACTCCAACATTAGTTTATGCTCCTTTATATACAATCGTAGTGTATTTTGAGCCCCATAAAATGGAAAGTATTTTCATGAAAAAACTTACATCGTGGACAATGACTTTCCTCACTTCACCACATTTCACGCACTCTTCTCTGAGGTCCTGCTGATACTCCAATATCAAGCTGGCATCTTTGTCAAAGACAGAGGGTTCGAACAGATTCTTCACAATCACGACGCGCTCGTTCCTGCCACGTTCTCCTCTCATTTTGTCTGGTCGCCAGTCGAACAACCTGTATGAAAGAAACACCATTGATATAATTTTTAAAACTTTGGATAAGTACCATGGTACTAACTAAACAGTGTAACTATCTGACTGGGAACAATTCCTTGACCATTTCGAAACAATCAAAACTTGACTCCGTACCTAACTATTCTGCTGTTTCAAGTCCACTCCTCTTCAATCTGGTCGTGGATACGGCCTTGGATAAGATGCCCAGAGGAGTAGGGTTTGGTCTCGCTCCTGGGGTGCGAGTAGGAGCATTGGCCTTTGCTGATGATGTTATCCTACTCTCTGAAACCAGTGAGGGCTTGCAGATTGCCCTCAATGCATTTGCAAAGCATGTGTGGACTTGTGGTCAACCACGATAAATGTGGGCCAGTCTCTTTGGTCCTGTCGGGTCGCCAACATAAGATAAAGGTAGTGGATGGGGGTTTTGTCATAGGACAATCTCCCATTCTATCTCTATCCATGTAGGAGGTTTGGTGATACCTTGGAGTTGACTTCATAGAGGTTAGATAGCTGTGTGGACCTTGGTAGAGCGCTAGCTCGCATTATCAAGGCTCCATTGAAGCCAGCAGAGGCTGCACCTCCTCCGCACGTACTTACTGCCAAAGCTGACCTATAGGTTAGTCTTTGGTTGGCCTATGGCGGGGGAGCTGCATGAATTATATTGTGAAGTACGCTCTGCTGTGTGCTCTTGGCTGAAATTTCCATCTGGTGTCGCAAGTGCCTACATCCATGCACCAGTCAAATCAGTTGGGCTCGGTATGTATTGCGTCTCTCTCAGCGAGTATCCCTTCAGTTCGCCGCCAACGCCTGCTAGCCCTCTGGGGTCGAGCTGAGGGGTCGCCTGTGCTGCTGCTGATCTTGATTTTGTCAGGCAGCAGTTAGCATGGTGCGACCAAGCAACACCAACCGCTTCAAAACCCAGTTTGTCAGCGCAGTTTGCTGCTGTACTTCATGAGTCAGTGGATGGTAAAGAACTCTGACAGTGCTCCAAAAACCTCATATCGTACCAAAAGGGTAAATTGGGCTTCGGAGGCTATTGGTGGCCATGACTACCACAACTTTCACAACGTCCACGTGGCAACACTGCCAACAGCAGTATGGTGTTCTAGGGGTAGTCATGGGACAACAGATACCCTTTGCCTGCCTGTTGGAGTGGAAATTAACTTCTGTAACATGTAGTGCAGCAGTGTCCACAGACTCATGGAGGCCGCAGATAGCAGGTGCCTTGTCATCTAGCGGCTGGGACGTTGAAAGGAAGAGACAATACCACATGTCGAGTGAACAGAAGAAGCCTGACAGGTCTTGCATTATCCTGGAGAGGAGACCTGACGGGCTAAGATAAGAAAATATGATAGAGATGGTTTACGGCAAGCAGTGTCAAGGCTAAAAGGAGTGGTAGGTACCCAACATTAGGGTTATGGCTGTAACTTTATCATGGCGCGGAGTGTGGTGCGGGAAAAGTGCCAAGGAGTTGCGCGAGTTGGGAATCTCAATAGGCGTACTCCGTGGTATCACCAGACGCATACTGGATTTGGATTGACGGTCTTTCTATAGACACAACCCTTCACCCTTTTTTCCTACCCCCATAAGAAAATATGGGGGTAGGACCCACCTTCCTCATCTTCCCACATCCCTAGGGCCGGCGTCTGGTGAGTCGTGGGCGTCCTTCCCATTAATTTTTAATTGTTCATGTATTTTTATTTATGGCGCACCCCCTGAGGGGAATCACAGCCGGCGTGAGGGAAGTTACAAGAAAAGTACATAGAAGCAAATCTTAACGTAGGTAGGCCCAAATATTCGATTTAGTCTAGAAATATCATTTACTTATTTATTTAGAAATATCATATACCTATTTTAGAAGTTCTTTGGATCTAAGTTAACGGTTGGATCAAGTTATCAAAACTGTCGAGTCAAGGAGAAATAGAAAACAAATTCTCACACGTACTCGTTATCAAGCTCGGAGATACCCAAAGCAGTACGTATAGAGTTACTATAATAGTAGCTGCTCAAGTGATATTCGATACAAAACATCAGTAGTGTGAGCGTCTCAGGATGATTAATGATCATAATGAACGAGAAACCAGTATCAACCTATAATGAATCCACCGTCCACAGTTGAGACATTACACACGTGTCGCCTTCACTCAATAGCCGATTAATCTACACGTGTCCCAACTGGCTCGTCGAGTCCGTAAGACGACTAGTACTTTCGCCTCAGTTATTATAAAGTCAAATAATGAACAGGAGGGAACGTTGTATTCGGTTAGTATTCATTACGAAGACCAGCCTCCGGGCAATTGACGACACTTTAAACGTAGCAGGATTTTAATGGATTTATGCGTTGTACCTAACTACTGTACAGGGCGACTCAAACAAGAGTTAACGAGTTTATCAACAAATGTTTAAAAAAATTGAATAATAATTTTTCTATACGTAAATGAGATGTCAGAGGCTATTGGTGTGTAGGTAGGTACGGCACATCCATTTTTAAAACAGGTACCAAAATCAATCAAACCCCAGCAAACCAGAAAAATTGTACACCCCAAATATCACATATCAGGGGAAGAAGCTCCCCTCTTGTTGATGATTCTGTCGTTAATCTGATTTCGATTCCATCTGGAGAAGCTCTCTCATGATACCAACAACACTCACTTTTCTTGCATCTTCTTGATTTTCTCGAGGGCTTTTTTCTTCTTCTTTTTGGGTTTGAGAGTAGGATCGTAGGAGGACCCTTTCATCGTGAATTTTGCCCTCTCCACTTTGATTTTCTTGCCTTTGAATTCGTAGCCATCGAGAAGATTTAGCGCGAGCTCCACTGACTCAACCTAGAACAAAACGTGAGATTCGATAAGCTTAAAAAGTAAGCTTCAAGTACCTGCCTATAACAGTCGGTTACCCGAGTTTGAAAGGGTTTAATTTAATTTAAAAGAACACAATTCGGAACTTTGGATGCCTTGTTCGATTTTACTAATACTATTTGTTGTGTGATGTGAGTTCTGAAAATAATATTACTGATCTATGTGTATGTATCATAATAATTGTGGTTTTATGTATTATAAGATAAGATTCTGTAGGTGTCACCGTTTCACAAAAGAAGCACCTAAACAGTATTGCAAATTTAGGATGAGCTGTAATCAGTTCAGAACAGAATCTGGTAGTTCGGGAAGCACGACTAAAAACCAACAAAACGGTTTATTATTTCTCCGAACAAGACAGTTTTTCCATTAATAGTATTTACCAACCATATTATCAAGCAAGATTCACAATCAAGATTATTTTGGCACAAAGTAGGTACCTACATTTCTACCATCAAAACATCGTTATCCAAAAGTTGTGGGTAGACACCTTCAATACTAAACTTGGTTCTTGGTTAATATGGAAGCTCATCCGGATGATTATTGATTAAGAATCGAAAAAATATCGCATTTGATCAGATGAAATTTGGCTCACTTCCGTTATTGAACATTCATGTACGATTCAAAATTTGTCCAACCTACGGAGAGACAACATCCAAGAACCTCCGTAGAATGAACCAAGAAGTCTCTTCTAATGACTAGGGGTAGGTTTGAGGAGGGGGGTGGGGCCCTCTTGGGCTAACTGACGGGGATACTGACACGCCAGTCAGGTAAATTTCACAATAATTGCTCATTTAACGACTGTTGATCGTTTGGGTTGTTTCGTTTTCCGTCCTCCTTCATCCCAGATTAATCGCATAAGGACGACCAAGTCTGACTGTGGGACGTCCTAAAAACATGAAAACATTTCGAAAAAGAATGGGGGCTGAGTTGACTTAGGGGCAAGATAATTTGACACCATCCTCATTTACTTTTAAACTCTACATATTTACTTAGGTGGGTACACTGAGGCAGCATCTGCCCCAATAAAAGTAATTCTAGGACAAACGGGAGACCAACCTTTCATAGGTATACGCTATTGTAAATACCGTTTCTTCAGACGTTACATTAGAACAAATGAATTCGAGTTTTATAACGTTATATTAAATAACAGAAATGACGCGATTTCAGAAATATTGAGGGAGGATGGAGGTGCGGAGAGATCTCACACCGTAACGAAGAGGTATGTATTTACCTAGTTATATTCAGTTTCAACATTTTTGGTGGATAGAACACCGTTTTGACTTCTATTATACAATTACCATTATTCACCCGGAGTACCTTCAAACATTGAGGAAAATTGTTTTTGGACTCAAAAGTGTAGGTACTTAATAGCATAGTTATTAACCTTACACTGAAGTGAGTAATCTGCATCTAGTTATTGATCAACAGTATCAAGTTTTTTAGGAGATATAATAATAACTTATCTATTAGGTGTGATACAAACCCTCAAGACCGCTCGGTCTTGAAGGAGGGGAAAACTTTGCCCCTGAAGAAACAAGACACAAACAGGGAGTAAGAAAACTGATAAGTGACGGTGATCTAATATCATGGAAATGTGATTTATTTTGAACTGATTAGAGATTGATTGAATAAATTGAATGAAACGCTAGTGTAGAACATGATCCAAAATCTACTAGGGCATCCGCAGAGTTCCGGAAACAATCAACAACTGACAACGGAGACAACAACACTGGTGTCAGGTAACAAAATCTTGCGCACACTGCCCGCGTCTCAACCTATTTTCCGCGATTTTGCTTCCGAGTCTACCAATGAAGAGGAAACGTCGTTTTCACTTTTCAAAGTTGAAAAATAAATGTTCTTCCAAATCAAAATTTCCACTCGCGTTTTGCTTTTCACGCCTCCCTGAACAATTTTGGTACCGTGTCTGTCTGACATGAAATTCATGTATTGACCAATTTCGATGAAATTTTCCGGGATTGTACGAATTGGCCTGCAGATGGTCCCCTATGAAAATTATCGCCCCCAGACTAATACTAGCCTCTGCTCATGCGCAAACGTGAATTTCCAAGTAAAAACCATAACTTCAACATTTTTCATCCGATTTCGAAGAAACTTTCAGGGATTGTACGGATTAGCGAGTGGTCCCCTATTAGTATTGAACAAGGTACTTAGTAATTGATGTTTTGAGATTAGCTAATATGCTTCGGGATCATCTCGTATACAATAACGTTGTGGATACTAGGAAGCTATGTGCCACACCCACTTGTTCTTAATTGTATTTGAAGTTAATTGTTCATAATCTAATTATGAATTTACAATTTTTAAGATGAATTAAGATAATTATTTACAACTACCCAGTTACACGAGCGTTGCATGGGCCTACAATCTCAGATTACGTTGGAACTTACAACAGTAATTATTTACAATTCTAACTGACAATTCTAACCATTGCGAAGTACGGCAGGAAATAAATCGAATAAGTATCTTTATATTTTCTATGAAATATAATTCGTGGGAAAACCCATTTAAAATATCGTTTCTAGGATAGCGTAGATGAGATGACAGTAAAAATTATTTCTCCATAAAAATGCAGTTTAGACATTTTAATAGGTAGGTAATTCACAACTTTTAGTGAGAACTAAAGAACTAAGTAGTAGGTATTAACCACGGGTATTTATTATTACTCGAATTTAATAGAGCCGATTCGGTAGGAATGTAGTGAGCTCTCTACCATACTATGAAACTCAGATTCTTGGTACTTACATAGTTTAGTACTTGGTACTTAAATAACTCCTGAATTGGGTCTTCATTTTATGTAAGATTTATACCCACCATAATTCAAGATCGGCACCTTTCTAAACCTCTCCAGCCCCATCAAGATTGAACGGGCCATCAAATCCTTAATGAATTATTTTAAAAGAGCTTAGGTACCTACCAGCCTCGTTGAGCACACAAAAACAAGAAGAAAGCAGCAGTTGGGATATGGGGGCATGATCTTCGTAGCTCGGACAACGGTACGGTAAAAATCCAATTCAATGAACCGTAAAGCGGTTCACAAAAAAAGGGCTACGCGGCAAAAACAGGAACCAATCTACCAAAGGATGAAGGGTACTAGAGACAGAAGGAATACTCAGGAGCCAGAAGAATTTAGAGTGCATGTTCATTGTAGAGTACGTACTAAGATATTGGAGATTATAAATTGTAACATCCAGCCGAACCACAACAAAACTCTGTAAAACTTGCGTTCCTGTCACCACAGTTGTGTATTGATGTAGATTAAGGGACATCTATTCGACACATCACGATTAACGAAGGTGAAGTTTGAGGGAAGAATTAACCCGATAAATCCATAACGATAAATCATCTTTTTATTATTATGGTATTTTTAGCACCGGTTTCAACTCAAAGTTGATATTTCCTAGCTAAAGTTATCGTCTGGAATTAAATACGAATGTCCTTATCTACCAAAGTCAGGCTGTGACAAGCTTGTCTCGAGAGTTGAACCATTCAACTGAGACACACATTGACACACGATAAACAAGAGTCGTGATAAAACCGGTATACAAATAATAATTATATCCAGGCCCCTAATTAAGTTAGAACATGGTGCAAGCTTCATTCACGGGTGGTCGAACTCATTCATAATCATAACAAGAATGGCAAAAATTGCGGGGTAGTGTACTATAATCGGAACCGTTTTAGTAACTTGTGGCTTGAGAAACAGCAGTCTACAGCGCTCCGAAATATGAAAGTGGTAAAAAAAACCCAGACAAGTTGGACGGGCAGTACGAAGCTTTCATATCGACGAGGAAGCAAAATACCTCGTATTAATTGAGTTACCAATACACATAAATCTGAAGAAATGTGAAGACAAAGAAGAAAAAATTCCCAGGGAAGCCAAATTATACTATTTAATATATTTCTTGAATTCACAGGTCGTGATGATATAATGAATGAATTTTCAGAATATCTGTAAAACATTGCGTTACATTTACTGCATGTTGATTGACATAGAAAAATCACGCAATTAAGGAAACTAATGAATTCCTATCGAAGAACATACTTATTAAAACACATGGTGGCACCCATTAGGTAGGTACAACCTCGGTACCTTAATTCAATAGCTGGAGGGCAAAGTAGGCCGCTAGACAAAGTTCCGTCTTTTAGATTATCCGTCCTCATTGAGTTACCGATCAAAGCCCTACCGATAGATAAATCGATGACTATCTAGCGCTAGTCAAAGCTTCAAGATTTACATCCGAAATACTTCTTCGTCGATAGAAAGTTTCTGATTACGACACTCTTTTGTACAGAGTACATCGAATAGGACCATCTTCTAGATATTAGTAAATAATGGTAGGTACATCCCCGAATATTAAGTAGGTAGGTATAAAATCTTGACTTCATCAAAATAGTGCCTACTCAATGTAGGATAATTTAGAGAATAGAATTTAATCGAAATCGGCAGAATAGTTATGAGATTAGATAAACAAAATACGATGGTACGGGATTTACTCCAGCATTGAAGTAAATGAATTTGAAGAATGGAAGATTGGCAGTTGCGTTGATTATACAATTTCCAACATTTATGGCAAGTAATTCTTGTAGGATTTTTTCGGCCAGTTTAATTAAAATCATTCAATTTTTAAAATTTGTAACTATCTCCATAAGTCCGAAATTTCAAAATGAGAAATTGTTTTCCCTAGTCTATAATTAGTGTGGAATTCCTTAACTTTTTGTGACGTATGAAAGTCCCCCCCTTTTTCCAAGTGTTCGCCGACTGACGGCCACCAACTCTTTTAGAATTCTTAAAAAAAAAAACAATAAATTTGTTTAACATAATAAGTAATTTTTCTGAGGAATAATAGCCTAGAATCTTCTTTTCGAAAACAATCTAAAGGAGTTTTGAATTTAGTCTAGGCCGTAACTGACTCCAGCTCCGTCCACGAATTCCAACAATGAGTGAAATGAGTCACATGCTATGCTCTCCATTTCCTTCTCACCCCATGAAGGCACATCGAAGTTGCACGGAGTATGGAGAAGCACAACCCCGTTCGCAACCATCCTTAAAAACCTATTATTCCTTAAAAAAATGTTACATTCTGATTGAGGTAGGTATTACAGGGACGACCTGTTAGGATAAATTCACTCAACTCTCGCGATTTTCACTGAAATCTAGTAAAACCCTTCTTTTGTAGAAATCTAGTTATTGGTGTTATAACAATGGTAAGGATATGTATGTCTAATGTTCAAGATTACTTTTAAAAAACATACCACGAAGGGTTCTGAACCGAGTAATTGGTGTTTTCTCAGGCCCTTAAATTATTAATACAATTTTTCTACGTTATGGCTTCAGCCCAATTCGATAAATTAATAATGCCCTAGTCCAATGACATTAAATGTTATTAGGTACTAACGGTTTGTAATCAATTTATTTCCGATAGCTGGCAAGAGGTTGTGATTTTTCCACAAGTCAGAAATTTCAAGAATGGATAACGTTAAATTGAATGTAACGGCTTCATTACAGGCTAAGTCCAAGTAAATGCTCTTGTGAATACATGCAAAAATAAAGCAAGAAGGATCACCATTAGCCGAATAATGGATTAGTGTCAATTTCCGAACATTCCGAAATGGGAGGGACCGAAGGAGGAGGCGCAGTTGTAGCTTAGCAAGCCGGAGCGGGAGTTTGAGTTCAGTCCTCGTTCAACATGTGAACCGTACAGAGATGTTACTTGCGGCCTTGACACTTCTCAGCCTCTCCACCGTACTTTGCGGTAAATACAGAAAGTTCGATTCTCTATTTTAGCGAGTTTTCAAAAAAATAAAAGTATTGCAATGGACTTTTTGAATGTTTTATACTGAAATCTGTTTTGGAACATTCTAAAACAATTCGAAGAGATAAATCAAATACAAAAATGAACAAAAAAATAAAGTATGAAGAGGTTTTTCCAAAAATTATTTATATGTCAATGTAATAATCATATTTAAAAGTAATTGTTTCGCAAAAATGTCAAGTGTTTGCCAAAATGTTCATGACAAAAAATGAAAAGACGAGTTTGTTAGCAAGGAATTTTGGACAAATCTAAGGAATCCAAATATCAAAAAATAGTTTAAAAAGGGCCAAAAAGTGTAGATATTATCATCATAATATAGTAATATAAGGTGTATTAAGATTCAACACAAAATTTCTGATATAAAAATTGTCAAACAGTTGTAAAATGTTTACATAAACAATTTACACATACATATAATGAAAAACTGCATCATATTCGCTGTATCCAAAAAATGCAATAACCGAGTGGGTACTCTGTGAGTAGGTACGTGGAGACGAGTAGAACATGAATACGGACTCATAACATCTTCAAAATAAACCCTACATTATGTTGGTACGGTATACTGAAAATCGAAAAACAACAATATACTTGTGGGTACTCAATGAGTTCGGGGTGAGGAGGAGAGCGTGAATATGAACTACTAAAAATGTTTCAACATACTCTTTGCATACAGTATGTTGGTATTGTGTACATAAAATAGGAAAATGATAAAAGTTCTCCATGAGTTCTAGGTGATGGAGAGAGAAGGTATTTTTTGAGTTTTTTCCAAATCAATTTTTTTTTTCCAAATCAAGTTATTTTTAATCCAAAGGGATAAAAAATAATTCGAACGATTCGTGCTATGTGCTATACTCACCTTGGCTGACTACTCTCTCTACCCCTACCGACAGCTAATATTTCGATTTTCTTTACCATAACTTCAAAGATTTTTGGAAAATTCAAATTTTTTTAAAATTCATGCATGAATGGAGTTTTTTTCCTATGCCTTCTACATACCATAGTTTAATTGAAAAGCAAAACGCTATTTAGATTAGGAAGGGAGGTACCTACCTATTTAAGCTTGAAACTGTTTGGTACACCTGAATTTATTGTCACCAGTTGCTTAGCTCTTGGTGATTTCTTTTTACGTTTTATTGAACCATTTTCTTCCATCGATAAACAAAAACCACGCGTTCCTAACCTTAGGTACCTACTCAATCAATGAGTAAGTCAATTTAAATTTCCAGTCCAGGAAACATGTGATGCATAGATAATGCCTTTGAAGAATAATCTCCTCTCAACTATCTCTTATGGGCAAGAATGACCTCATGGCCTTCATTGAAAAGCCTATAGTAAACAACTCGGAGATCACCACTGGAAATACTAACTACAAAACATAAGCGATCACCAAAGCAAGTTTGCTAAGTTGGGTGGGCAGAGTAGCTTTTTCCTTTCTCAAAAAATAACATAGACGTATATAGAATCCGTTGGTCCAAAATATGTAATTGAATTGATCGTTCAATATGAAATATCAACTTCCCGATAAAGTTCGTAGTTTCCTATATTTTGAAGAAACAACACGATTGACATTTTTTAAATAATATGCCGTGGCTCCTGCTGATCGAATACCAAACAATAAAATGTCTAGGTCTACAAATTTAGGTAAGGTCAGGATAATACATAGCACGAAAAGCTAGAATAATAATACACGGGAGGTCTAACATTATACAATCTCGAAAATAAAAACAAACAAAAAATAGGCCTGTATTTTATAGAACTTGGTATTAGTTCAAACTGGTAATCAAAACGTTTCTGATTATACGAGGCACTCTTAATTGGCGTACAGGAGCGGAGAACAGAAAAAACGTTTTAAGGATTTTTATGAGATTTTAGGATCTTAATAGGAGTCATTTTCGGTCAGTTACCAGTATATGATTACGACCCACCTAATGAACGAATGTACGTGTCACTTTCGGATTGAACCACTGATTGGAGGTTAAGGCAAGTTATTCTAGTTGGGCTTTGCTGGTATGAATATTACAAGTAGTAACCCCCCTAAAGTTTCAATTAAATCTTTGAACGTTGGGTTAAAGATGTTCCGGCTCAAAGTTTGTGAACAAGTGGTAAAATCTTAGAATATGTTTGAAGAAGCAGAACTAGTAGTTTTGTAATGAAAAAAGATAAAGTGCGAGTTGTTCACACCTGTCATGTTTTTGAATAATAGCCCATATCATGGAAGAGAAAACAGAGTCAGAAAAAGAAATGGAAGTATAACCAGCATAAATGGCACAGCGTACGTGCACTACTCGAGGAATTATTTTTAACAACCTATATTGAGTTGAACTGCATCTATATCGGCACAAATATTTTCTTGAACGTAGGTACCAATAACGCTTATCTATTTTATGATGAGAACATACAGATGTATTAGTATCAATTGGATGGAAGATGAAAAAAAAAACAATATGAATTAGTAGCAATCTGTAGACAAGAAATGAAATAATACTCGCAGATTGAAAACTAATCACTACTCAAAAAAAAGAGACATGCGAGTATGATGAAACTCAGGAAATACAGATAATAAACAGCCAACATGCATCATTTAGAGAGAGAATGAATGAGAGGATGAGAATAATTTCCCAAGATCAAAATAATACTGCGCCTACAAGTCTAGACGATGAAATTGAACCAGGGATGTAAACCAAAATATAAGGGTGAATGAGTTCTCGAGGAAAGGCTCTAGTTATGAACACCTGGCCTCACAGCCATTTAGCTATTATTTATCATTAATACTGTTCGACTAGAACTAGGAGAAATATAACCCATCAATTTACCTTTGGATCGAGGGGTAGTCATATTTCTGAACTACGTACTAAATTTCAAGTATCCTAGAGTTTATTACGTTAAAAGTATGCAAAGTACGAGTTGGTATTTCAAGTTAAATCCAAAGTACCAATTCTAAATTTTATTATACATGTTATCTACCTTATTACTCGAGTTATGGTGAACGAACGGGTTCCAACTCCCTAATGAACTGGAACATGGGTGATACCAACCGTTCACTTCATTCAACAATTGTTAAGTATACTATGAGTACGAGATATTTTGTAAAACCACGGTAAGACATTTTTAAATCCCGACAAGTATGGGAGTACAGAGAAGGGTTTGATGCTAACACTCCACTTAGCTTGCGGTTGAATTTAACGGTTTTACACAAGATCAACGTTTACCAACCAACCCATTCTTTAAAACGACCAACTCGTGAGTTGCGATAGAGATTCGAAGGGATTAGCCATTGCCGGGTTTCAGCATCTCATTAGGCACTTCAACGCCACGACGGAAACTCTTCCGTGATGTATCTACCTATTTGAACCCGACAATTATCAGATAACACTCAAGTTCAACTGCGTGGTACGAACAATAAGTGAGAATACAAGAAACAGTTTGATAGATGAAAAACTGCATTTGTGACACTGAACAAGTCTGCTAGTTAATTGGGTGGGTAGTGAAACGTCTTCACAAAGAATAACATGGACACATTTCAGGAATCTGATGGCTTGAAAATGAATAATCTAATAATAATTATTTAGTATGAAACACGAACATTACGATCTAGTTGATCCTTCATTTGGAGACAACAAGAATCATGCAATTTGCATGCAATGACCAATTCTACATAAGAAACAGGAGATAGACTTGGAAGAGTTATTAGTCACACAGAGTCCTAATACCACGTAGAGGTACTTTGTATATTAACATTGTTGCCACGAGTTTATAAGAACGAATAGATGTCATGCCTTCAGCAAGGTGACAGAAATAATTGCAATAAATAATGAAGAATAATAGAGATACATTACAGGACTCTGAGGGGATCAAATAAAGATACGTAGGTACAAACTTAGAGAAAGTTATGCTCTACTAGAGTGCAATGGAGGGGAGGGGGGGTTGTAAATCGCTAAACAGAGGTAAGCAAAGGAGGTTCAGACGCAAAAAGAAAGGAAACTTTATACAGATAAGACGAGCCATTTCATGATCAATTATCTCCTGTATACGAATTTCGAATTAAAAATTAAATGCAGGAGGAGGAAAAGGGTGTTTGTCACGTGTACTGAAGCTTCAATCAAATGGAATCAATCGATCTGAAAAAAACTGCGGAAACCCGTTTACCCCACCAGTCCAAGATCTCACTGTCGTTGACTTCTTGCCTTTGTCTTTGAGAGGAGCGACCAGAACACAAAGTCGTTGATGGATGCACAGACCACTTTTTTTTCCAAAATAGAAAATAGAAGGTCGCAGAGATGCGCCAGCCTGTTTTGCTGAGTTTCTAGGAGGTAGACAGCCAGGAGACAATTCATTTCTGAGCCATCAACTTGGCAACTCAAATCATACAAGTAACACATGGGTTCATAGTTCACGCAAGGAGATTGATTTCAGAAACTATCTGCACATAGGCGCCATTGAAAGCCTTTCTACTATATTCACCGGCTTTCGGGTTTTTTTTAATGTTTCTTTTATAAAACTTAATGTTGATGGTCCGTGAGCCAATTAGGGCAATAATTGATAAAGCGAGGAGGGTCACCAAAGGAATGTCAGCAAGAAGATTTTCACTCAATTCTTCAAGCCCATTCTAGGGCAGTAAATCACTTAGCGATACCGACACCAAGTTGAGAGGCGTCGCTCATGGTAATTGACTACTAGCAATACCATAACAATCCGATCACTTCAGTGGCTATTTATTTGGTTTCAAAGAAGTTCGATTCAGTAATTCATAGACAATTCGCCTGTTACGGTTATAATCAGATCAAAATTCAAATATCAGAGGACACCTATCCTTTCATTTCCATTTATTGTAACTACCAAACGGAAATTACAAGGAAAATGGAGAGAAGCAGCAGATATTTCAATTTTGTTGGAAAATTTTGATGAGAGCTTCTCAAATAGATACCACTCATGATGCGGATTGGAATATTAAAAGCGGTATTGTAGAAAGAATGCATTATGAACATTAATTGCAGGTCAAAAATATTTAACTTTCCGTCCTGATTGTTGAAAAAAAATGTTAAAAAAATTGTCTCCAAGGGCGTAACAAAACCAAAATATATATTTCAGAGTATTGTAACCTTCTAGGCCACACACGAAAAGGCCAGTACATGGTCTTTCCTGTTTCCACTTCGGGATAGTCTCCTTCAACCTTCATCGCCAGTACATAAGGACCTAATACCACAAAACCTTGCAGGTACATTACATGCAAGACCTTTATCGATCTCATATGTCCAGCTATCCAACTTGTCAACCTGTGGGTGGCGGGTAAATAGAAAACAGAATATCCCTATACCCGACTTTTCTTATTTTCCTTTTTTTCACTTTTCAAGACCAAGGAGTGGGGCAGTATATACACTCCGTTGATCTTCAAATTTACATGATGTCCATCCAACTAAGAGGAATGACTTGGGAACTATGACGGGGCATATAGTATTTACTCCTGGATTTTAGGGGCGTATGAATCTTCTAACCTCGGCAAGGGCCAAACTCACAAATATCGTAGAGGAAGCTGACGATATAAAACCGCCACGATTTCCGATGGCTTAGAGAGAAGATGCACGAAAGGAGATGGTGATGAATTTCCATGAAATGATAGGTAGAGCAATCTGGAGCACACTGACGCACACTCATCATGCTCAGAGTACTCGTAATGTGAAGGTGGCCTTTCATTAACATCGTCGCGTCCTTGTCCGGTCGGGTCGCGCCTTTTGAAGATTAACATCGGCGCAAGCCGCCTCGAAGCAATCTCTCAACTCATTTCTCCCGTATCACGACGGGCTTCTTCCTCGATCACGCACCAAATAAATTTCAACTCAAGTAGTCGAGACTACGAATAGGCGAGTGCCAAGGCAAAAATCAACGGATGAGACGTGAGTTGGAAGCTCATCACGCTTAAATGGAGTGTGAAAGACGCACCCTTTCCACTCAAGAATGACGTACATTTTTTATCATTCATGGTAACGTACAAAGGTGCGTCCTCACGTCAATGATATTGTAAAATGCATTGTATGAAATCGTGATTAAATAAAGAGAGAAGAGAAAAAAGAGAGTTCAGTTTAACATTCAGGATGTACCTACATAAGTACTTACCATGATAGTCATAGTAGTAAGCCATACAAAATTTCGCAAACATTTATATGTACGCATAATTCGTAGTAACATACTTTGATGCATCCTCACAATTGAATGAACCAGCACTAAATGGGGTGTGCGCATGGGACGGAAAAACTGTTTATTGTTATTTTTAATCTAAACTAGATCTCATTCGGAGAATTTTGACACCAATCGCGACCTTCTAGCGTGAGAAGGCTTTTTTATGATTTTTCAAAGTTTCGAATGTTAATGACGTCACAGTGGGCTGGGGGGTCCCGCCCAGGCGGGAGGAGCGCGAGACGTCATAAACATTCGAAACTTTTAAAATTCATAGACAAAGATCTACTCATCCAAAAAGAGAACGGCTGGTGTCAAAATTCTCAGGATGAGGTCTACATTCGATTATATTTTTTTTTTAAAATCAGGCGCACCCCCATTTCCTAAAAAAAAATTTTTTGTCCGAGCAAAAATATCCGGTATAATGACATTTGGTTATTGTATTAGTTTTGAGTACTTGCTTGAGCAACATGCACAAAAAAAAAAGTATTTATTTTGTCTTTTGAGATCCTTTTTTTAAGGATTTCGATTCCCCGTGAATTTTTCGGGGGAAAAATGTAATCCCCAATGTTTTCTGGTAGAGTAAAATTCCCTGAGTATTCCCGGTTTCCCAGGTCGCTGGACACCCTGTATAAAACAATTTGATACCCCCTCCCTTCGTAATTAATGTTTTATTTATTTATAATTTTATTAATATTACAAATCAGCGCAGCCGGAATTCGCAAGCGACCTGCATAGAGCACCTTTCGACCCTCTACGAGATAGTGTCACTTCGAACGAGTGATGCATGACATTAAAACAAGGCTAATTGCCGAAGCGGGGAAGATAAGAATGGGAGTGAAAGATTGCATATGGGGCGGGTTGCCATTACCGACCAACAAATCATGCAGTATAAATAGAAAAGTGGCTGAGACGCATAGCGGAAATGCACTGCATGATGCGAACGGTCCGATCTAAGAATAGTGCATTCAATTCTAAGAAATTCAGAAGTTCAGTCTTATGAACATTGATGACTTGAACATTTTCCACCCCACAAACCTTTCAACAAAATGAATCGCAATTTGACGTAGAAAAAGGAAAATTCCAGTCAGCAAGAATATAGCCTACATATAGCCAGAGAACTATAGCCTACAACAAGATATGATATTACTTCTTTTTAAAAAAAACCCTTTTCGAAATCGGGAAATCGATATTAAGGAAAGTGCCGCATACGGCGGACGGAGGGAATTGCTTCCGAGTCTACCAAGGTAGCGGAAGCTTTGTTTTCACTTTTCAAGGACGAAAAAAAAAAGTTCTCCAAAATAAAAATTTTCACTCGCGTTTTGCGTTTTAGACCTTTCTGAACAATTTTGGTTCAGTGTCTGTGTGTCTGTGTGTCTGTCTGTGTGTCTGTCATGATTTCCTTTTAACGCGCATAACTATACGAAGTTATTGTCCGATTTCAATGAAATTTTCAGGGATTGTGCGGGTTGGTGTGTAGACGGTCCCCTATGAAAATCATCATCCCCGGACTGATAGAAGCGACTGCGCATGCGCAAACGTGAATTCCTTGAAACGGCCATAACTTCTACATTTTCCGTCCGATTTCAATGAAATTTTCAGGGATTGTGCGAGTTGGTGTGTAGACGGTCCCCTATGAAAATCATCATCCCGGGATTGATAGAAGCGACTGCGCATGCGCAAACGTGAATTCCTTGTAATGGCCATAACTTCTACATTTTCCGTCCGATTTCAATGAAATTTTCAGGGATTGTGCGGGTTGGTGTGTAGACGGTCCCCTATGAAAATCATCATCATCGAAATGATAGAAGCGACTGCGCATGCGCAAACGTGAATTCCTTGAAACGGCCATAACTTCCACATTTTCTACCCGATTTCGATGAAATTTTCAGGGATTACGCTGATTAGGTTGTAGATGGTCTCCAATGAAAATCAAGGCCTTAAAATTTATAGAAGCCTCTTAGCATGCGCATACGTTAAATCCTTGTAACAGCCATACCATTTACATTTTTCATCCGAATTTGATGAAATTTTCTAGGATTGTCCAGATTAGCGTGTAGATGGTCCCCTATGAGGGTAGTGGAAGGTACTTAGAGATTGGTGTTTTGAGATTAACTACTATGCATCGGATCATCTATATAATCGGGTTATGGATACGAGGAAGCTATGTGCCACACCCACTTGGCAGACTTTTTTTTATTCGTTTTTCAGATTCTACGTATCTTGAAATCTAAACCAACAAATTATGAGGGGGGGGAGGTTACATTTGTTTTCTTGGTCGATTCCAAAGGTTCATTATTGAAAATAATAAACCAAAAATACCAGTTCAATATATGCAGCGCTGTTCAGCAGGTAAGTACTTCAAACCGTTATCCGCCATCCTCAAGTTCTAAACAATGAGAAAATGCCGCTTTAAAATGTCACCATCGGTACGATATTTCATCAGCCGAAAGTTTAGGGATCAAGCCTTACAATCTGAAATATGACGAGGTGGGTGATGAAACTCTCTTGACATTTTGAGAAGACGTGGTGCACTCATTTCTTATCGATCGGAAGACACTAGTAGCTTTTAATGGCGAAGGAAGGGACTAAGAACACAACACTCTACACCTAAGAACACACCAATAAAATGGTACTATGACGTGATTTTTTTACAACTGAATAACTGTTTGGTACGCGATTCTACCCAGGCTTACATCTACAGTGCCACATGACATAAAGAGAACATAGTTGAGCGCAGAACGCTATTCTACGAAATTACATGAGCTGCCCATTCCACTCCAAATACAGCTATGAAGTTCCAGTTAAGCCATATGTATAATCCCGTGTGGATCCATCGATAAGAGGCTACAAAGGTTATAGATTCCCCATTTCGCAGAGAATATGCAGATGTCTCATTGGGGAAGTCTATATTCAGCAGAATTAGGAAAAGTGCAGAAGTTGGAAAATACCTTATCTTTTGAAGGAGAGATTACCATAATACTGCTAGTTTGAGAAGCAAAAAGTACTCATGAAGAAGAGAGAACCTCTATTTTCACAATTAAGGTAGTAAACAATCAGATGCTCCGAACCATCTCACGAAATGCGTCCAGATTAGATACACATTGAAAGCAGTTTCCTGATGTTATTGCTAAATGTATTATAATTTAGTATGATAATAGGGGTGGTAAACAATTAGATGATTCAAACAATCTGACAAAGCGTGTCTAGATTCGAAAAATATTTCTTTTGTTTATTTTTCTTCCTCTGTCTCACTTTCAACATAGAGAATTCTGAACTCCGTGAGAACTGTTTGCAGAATTCCAGGGAGGAATGAGGAGTTTGTGGACAGGCCCACTAGATGTTTGGTCGGTCAATAAACCAACGTGGGAAGAAAGAGTGTCCTCAGGTTCATTCATTTACTCGAAAATTTGACACTCTTACAAACGTCAAAAAATATTTTGCTCCAAGGGGGGGGGGGAGAGGAGGTCCAAACTACGATGGACATAATTATGCATAGTGAACCAGGTTGGTGTTAATACATTTTTCGAATACGACGTGTGGTGTCGTGAGACGTGACTTACAAAATGAGATTTCAACGTTAATGGAGAAAAATGAAAGTCGGAATTAAGACGTGCCACACACTGACGTAAACGGTGGATCAAGTTCTCGAGATGGAAACATTCAACAGATTGATGACAAATAAGGCAACGAAGTGAAATCGATCTTGTATTTCGTCATTCTAAAGAGACTATCATTGAGGAAACAACCCAGAGACATGCAAGGATGCACGCAATTAAAATCAATCTTTTACACTTTTTACTTTTTTTTACTTTACACTTTTTACCGGATGGAGAATAATCCTCCTCGTTAACTAGGAATGTAAAACTTAAAAGCTCCACCAGATCAGCACAACATGTAATTTGAGAAGGCCTATTCAGAAAGCTATTTATGCTTATACAAACAATTCCAGATCTATTTAACAAAATATTAATAGAAAAAATTAAAGAACATTCCAAGAATGAAAATGAGGCAAATAAGGTGAGACCACAACTTCGCTACCCAAATCGCACCAACATATTGTATAGTTTATACCAGGTCATGGTTTGGTTAAGACAAACACAAAATTATTCAGGGAGCTCTGGAACGCAAAATCCATACGAAATGTTTGATTTTGGAGGACCTACTAAAAAAGAGCTTCACGAATACAAAGGCTCCTTAGTGAGGAAGTAAAGGATCAATACGTTGAGAGTGGTCGTTGAACTTGCTAACGGTTAGCCCAACGGGACTACCAAGATCACTAAGAAGGGTACCCTATGTTAATATTTTGCAAAATAACCATCATTCCCCGTATGATGGAAATTTTGAATTAAAACGATACCCTCATTTTCGAGTAAAAATGTAGGAAAAAATTATAATCTAACCACAATCTAACGGAAGCTGTTGCTTAACAAGAAACTTACTAAGCTCTCTGATACATTCAGGAATCGCCGGAGGTCATGTGGGAACCCCCTCATCAAATCCTAACTAGAGTGGAGGACCCCCCAAGTCAGAACAGCTCCGTCTGGAACATGACACAGCCTGATATTTTCGAGAGATATCAAGGCGTCATAAGGCCTAAACGAGAGTCATGGTTTTCAAATTGATAAATCGAAACAGCAATAATCACTTTCAATAAATCACAAATAAATATCGCGAATTAATTTTTCGTTAGTCAAGATTTGAAGTAGAGATCCGCAGTAGAATGAAGTCCTATGGATGATGAATGGGGTTATCTTTCTTCGATCTGCAACCGTAGTGCCACCGTTTGATGGAATGAAAACCATAATTTAAATCCTTAGAAATTCGACTAAGTAATAATTTGTCGACTGATAATTTGTGATTTCAAACCAATGGGGGCACAAGAAGTTAAATCTATGATAATAAATGTAAAGTTATTCCAATAGGTAGAAAGTAGGACCAACCACACATCTGATCTGTCATTCCTGAGAACGTTTCAAGTACTTCCAGTAGTCTCCAAAAGGGTGTGTACAAGATTTCAGTGATCTACGATGAACCAGAAAGCTTCAACGCTTGCCTAAGAGGCAGTAAAAGGGATTTGTAGGTCTTACTAAGTTTCATGAAAACGGGTAATGAAAAAAGGCTGGAATGGGTCGAAGAATCTGATGAGTTACTTTTATCACTCACCCAACTGATCTGTCTCCTCTAGGATCACTTCTAGTGTACTAGAATGAGTATCAGTCATCAATAGGTTGAGTACTAAATTCCAGTGCTCTGCTCCCACATATCAATCAAGTACGTAGAAAACAATAAAACGTTGAACGGGAGGACCCCAGCATTGCTTGTGTAGATGTACCAAAAAGCTAGGCTATTGTACAAGTACGTGCGCCTGCGCAAGCGCAAACGTAAAATTATCAACAAGGGTAACTTTTACAATTTTCGAATTCACAATCCTGAATTCCATGATTTTTTATCATTTCTAGAGAGCGGTGCTGTGCGAGTTCGCCAAATATTGGTCACCTAAGTAATTTGATACTTCGGGCCATGACTCCACAACCTTATAATCCCAAAAGGACAAAAATATAACAAAATAAAATACGAACGACTTCTCACAGCAGTCAAATAAACCAGATGGAACATCTAAAGAAACACCGAATCATAAATTCGGTCGATAGAATTGCCAGATAAAAGAACAACTATAGACTTTTCTCTTTGAAGAATAATAAGGTTATAATGCAGAGTTAGGGTGGCCAAGGTTTCGCTAACTGAAGTCAGAGTCAACCACCTAAACGCAATGCCCTTGGGCTTGAAAGCACTCCCCATTCCTCAGAGGTTGACTTCATCATTGGAGTTTATGACCCGACAAACTACTTCCCTCACGCTGAGAATTCCGGGAGAGGAAATAAAAAGGTCGTAATTTTGAGGTCCAACACCAAAAAATACGTAGGAACGAATTGGGAGATTCCGAAAATCAGATTCCAAGTGTTGCTACTATAATACCATCAAGTAAGGCACCACAAATGAGACAGAAAGGCAGTTTTTGGGATTTTATAATGACTTCATCGTTCCACATTCCATGGGCTTGCTCAGTTTCATTCAGGAATAGAGGCAACATGGAAGATACAACAATAGCACAGGAGACATACGCATTCTAAATATAAAACTTGCAGAGTTATTTGTATGTACTCGAAGTCCGCCTAAACTTTTTAGCCGATTTTGTCGACATTGGTACAAGAAAGAGAGTGCCACGATTCGGCCTAATTTACTTCCAAACCTTAAAGCGGTTAAGGCATATTGGTGATAGGATGGAATCTTTTCATTAACAAACTACAGAACAAAGGCTTGAAAATAGCCTGTTAGTTGCTAGATTGGTGGAGGTTCAATCTTCAGTGTTTCAGGACGCTTTGAATATAACTATCCCCAAAACTGGATAATCACCCCTTGAGTCCGCTTATCACGGTCTACTCATTGGCACGACCGTTGAATGCTAGTTTTTTAGATGACAATCAGGATCACGGCTGTAGAATTTCTGATTGAAAAATCGCTTCAAAAATCGATAATGAGATGATGACCTATCATCAGAAACTAAATTATCGAGTAGACTATGGATTTTTGAAGCCTTGGGCGAATGTTGCAAATACGTACCGCCGAGCTTAGATTGAATTAAGTGTTAACAGGTAATTTATGAGTCGTCACCTCTCTCGGCCGTGACCTTCCAAAGGATACTCGCCGAAGGGAAACCAATAGGATCATTGTGTCGGTATTACTTAGCAAAATTCAACGTGCATTGATGATACTGCTGCAAAAATTCAAGTATCACGTTCGAAAATCAGTCTCTTGTATTTGGGATGACCGGAAAAGAAATTAGTTTTTTTTACCAATACAGATCTTGTTAAATTATACACCTAATTGAAGATTTGACAAAAACATTAAGCTCAATAGGAAGTTCCTACCAACCTAAGCCTCGAAGAACAGTCAGGCTTAGGAATTAATCAAAACAACGGAACTATGAACTCTAGTCGGGTTTGATATGAACTTCAGGAGTGAACAAGTAAACATCGTGACAAGTTCACCAAAAATGTTTAGAAATTTAGCATTTGAATGAAACCAAAATTTCCCAAGAGGGCCTGGCATGTTGGGAATGCAAAACCACGAAATTTCTCACGTTAAGTGAGGATGTGCGGTCTAGGTCCGCGCATGGCCTCGGTGAATAGGTTAACATTTGGGGAACACAAAGCGGGACCAACACACCCACCTAGAATAACATTGTGTTTCCGATACCTACTTCGTGAGCGAATTCGTAAAAAAAGAGGAGAGACAGAAATTACTCGAGCACGCCCTGGACCTGTTTGATGTTCCCTTGCTAGCGATAAATTCTTTCCCCGGTTGTCTAATATTTCAAAATACCAAGGCTATTTTCATGGGGATCAACAACAAATCAAAGGTGAGTTCTGTACAACGGTATACATCCAACAATATGTCGATTTCATCGACAAACTATTATGTCCATGTCACACCTATACCATGATACGGTTGCAGATGACATAGTGAGCAAGTGATCACCAGCCTGCAATCAACAACCTTTGGCAGAGATTACGGAATCTTCCCCGAATAAATGTAATGAAATCCTACCAAAGAATTCCATGATCCTCCTTCCAATCACTTATTCGATTATAATCATCCATAAATGCAGTTTGGCCATTATTCATTCAAAATCCTCCCTCTCCTCCTTTTACTAAACAGAACAATTTTCTTGCATCGAAAAATCTGTTGTTCAAACCTGACAATTTGATCAAGGAGATGGAACTTGGCACGTAATCTCTGTGAACCTTATTATTGACCTTACGATTGGCTCAAACCCAACTGTTAGTGATTTGAACTTGATTCTTTGGAAACAATTCAACTGCGCCGATTTTTTTGGTCTCCATTGTACATCAAAGAGCTAAAATTTCTTCGAGTTTATGTCTTCTTGTAAATAGTTGAGGGAGTTTAATTTATTTTTAACATTGATGGTGTGATATCGTATTATTTGCGATCGTCTCGGCCCGAAAGAATAGGCGTATGAGTAGGTAAACTAAATCGGTAGATGCATTTTCTTCAATAAAATTACTTTCTCGATCACATTTGAAATAGCATGAAAAGGCAAAAAACCAGACAAGTAGTGGCACCTAGTCAGCCGTGGGCTCCTGATGAACTTACTCGTACCTAGCCTTCCCTATAATGACACATTTTTCTTTTGTCAAAACTTCCAGGAAAAGGTTTTTTAAATAGCAATTTTCTATATGCTAGCAAACTGAAGGAGTTGAAAGAAAACAAATAGTAAAAGGAATTATGATTAAAGGGTCAAAGGGAATCTAGGCAATGTTAATCCTAATGGAAGTCGATAAAAATTAGATTTTACGTTTTGGTGTGTTATTTTAAATAATGAACCTTTGGAATCGACCAAGAATCTTGCCGTCCGTCCGCCATTTGGGGTCTGGTTGTGCTTTTGGTTATTGCCAGTCACTTCTAAGGGGTGAAAAATAAAGGCTGAAATTTTCAAAGCGCCCTAGCTAGAAAAAAAATCGATATGAACGTATTGTTTTTTCATCAATTTAAAGTAGTATTGAATTTTTAGAATCGAATGAGACCCAGAGATCTGTAAGACAAACCGTTCGCTCCCCATGAGAACTTAAGGGTTGGAATAACGATAAATCAGAAACACGAGTGTGAATCGCAAGAGAGGCCTAATCTCTGTTCAAATTTTAGCTGACCAAAGTGCGATCGTATTTTCGTTCGTGTTGTACTCAGTTTTGCGTCCTTAGAAACTAGTCAAATTTCCAAATTTTCTTCGAATTGAGTGTGAATCGTGTATTTCTTCAAAATAAACTTGAACGTGAACCGAAAATATGGTTGGTGGGTAGTGGCAATGGCAAAGCTGTGTTCTTTGCAGGCGAGTGATCTGTACAGAGATAATAAACCTTTGTGTAATAATTTGTAGCATTTTTCAACTCATCACAGGATTAGATAGAATGGTAAAATAAGGAAAAATCGTAATTCTGCCAAGTACGTTATTGAATGATAGCTTTAGTCCACTTTTTATGAAAATATTTTAGTGGTGCCACATAATAGAACTTGAGAGTGTGAAACAGTCCAGTAGAAGCCTGATTACTGGACAAATTACTTCTGCTGCCTTGGTAAACTCGGAGCAATATGTCAGGTTTCTACATTTATTATCAATAAACAATTTGAAATTAGAAAGCGAATAGAGAGGGTAGACGCAACCAATTTTCCATTTTGTTTTACAATTAAATAACATCCACCATTTCAATTTTCTTTAAATTAAAAAAAAGTTCTACTGGTTATACTGAGAATTTTACGAACTTAAAACATGAAGATCTATTGAAAATAGAAAAGGGGCTAATATTGTCGAGCCTAATCATGGGAAAAGTAGGTAAAAATGCAGTCCGTGGTATTGCTGCTGTACCCTCGATGTACGTATGTAAATCGCGTGATGAATCAGGTCAAGCACCGTACGATTCGCATGTCATCAAAATTCAAAGCCTGTAGGTATCGCATTTGAATACGAAACAGAGAGCGACGAGGGAGGGTCTCGCGTTTGGCATTTCCTTCAATTTTTGGCATTTGTGGTTCGGTTACAAAATATCCGTTCACTCTCGATTTCTCGTAAGAATACCAACACAATCGACCTCGCAGTACTTACGATTAAAGCACTACTTACCTACACTACACCTATCCAAAATGACATGAAATAGTCGGTTTTATTTCTTGTTTCCGTTTATATGTTTTTTTGTCACCTACACTGAAGAGAAACATACTTAGGTGCCTAAATTATGTGTATAGGTACGTAAGCTCACCGAGCTTGGCTCGGCCTGAGCTGATGCCAACGATTGAGAAGTGTTGACTCAAAAAATACGCACGTACGCTTATTTATTTATCAATTAAATCCAGTAGGATATCCTACAATATAAATATAGTAACTCACCAGCAAGTGTTTCCAAATATGAATAGAATAAAAGAATAACCAACCAGATCAACATCTAACATCTGAACATAACAAGACAAAGGTTGATGATTTATTCATTCCCTATGAACATTCCATACCTACTAGTTCACGCTGTCATCAGCCATGACGAAAGCGTTTATTCTCGATCTAGTGGTATCCTTTATGTATTCCAATCGAGAAATGATGAATTACAAGTTGGAAATGATCCACCAAGCGAGTGTGCACGCCGAACGAAGATTTGTTGAATGAAATTAGACTACTAGAAGAAAACGCTGCAAATTATTACACGATGATTTATTATTTTCTATATAGATCACTCGTCTACAAAATCACCAACCATCCAATATGAGAAAAAAAAAAATCGAAAAAATAAAAAAAAAATAAATAAAAAAATCAAAATCACCAACCATCGATCGCATTTTGATCAGCTGTAATTTGAACGGAGATTAGGCCTCTTTTGCGATTCACACTCGTGTTTTACATATATTTCAATATAAACCCTTAAATTTTCGTAGGGAGCGAACGGTTAGTCCTACAGAGCTCCGCGTGGTCTCAAAAAAGTCTAAAAATTCTATAGAATCTTAAATTGAAGGAAAAACAATACCTTTATATCGAAATTTTTTGAGTTAGGGCGTTTTCAAAATTTCAAAATTGATTTTGGAACCCTTAGAAGTGACCTACCTCAACCAAAATCTTCGGGGCACAACTAGACCTCAAATGGAGCCTACATAGCAAATTTCATCAAAATCGGTCAATGCAGTGGCAAAAGTGCCGCGTACGGCGGACGGACGGCCAAATTTTTATTCGATTTTTGGATTCTACGTACCTTGAAACGTAAACCATCAAATTTTGAAGGGGTGTTAAAATTTTTTTCTTGGTCGATTCCAAAGGTTCATTATTGAAAATAATAAACCAAAAGGAGGAAATGAAAATCAAATTCAGAAGGATGTTATTGGTTGATCGCTCTCCACAATAAACTACTAAAATGCTGGAACCGGAAAACTTCGGGAGTAGATTTTACAACTAATTTAAGAAAGAAAATGTATCTCAGCAATTTTGTTTTAACCCCTTGTTTTTCCATTTTTTTCAATTTTTTTAATTTAAAGATTTTTTTCGTGTTTTTCCCGTGTCACTAAAATTACCGTAACTAGCTCAATTTACAAAATAACGAGAAAAATTAATGTGGAAATTTAAAAATAACGGCACCGTTGGAAAGGGCGTCAAATATTCCATCTTTCTAGTGCCTAAAAAAAATATATTTCCGGGGTCCTGATGGGTGAAAAATCAACTGGTAAAGTAATTTCCGTCAAATTGGCAAAATTGTCTATTCTTTCTTGTGATTGTTAGAGTTAAACTTCTGCATGGTTTTTCCGATTTCAGCTTTCCAGTGGTACAATCAAAAAAAATTTCGAACGAATTTAGGGAGTCGATAAACCAAATTTCATCAAATTTGGTCCATGGAAACTGGTCTGTGCCAAAAAAAACGAGTAGGGAGGTATAAAAACGGAAAATTTATTGAATTTTGACTTTTGAATTTTTTGAATTTTGAATTTAAAGTTTTATTTAAAAACTTTTTTTTGTGGCAATGTTCGGGATTTAATTTGATGTTTGATGGTTTGAAAGTACAAGCAAAGAATTGGTTGTTTCCAATCTTACCGACGATACCACCACTGGGATACGATTCATCCTTATTCAGATAAGGAGTGGTATCGATAAGACAGTTAAATTGGTGTTATCTACAATATGATCGGTGATATCTACTGCGCATGCGCATAAAGCGTGGTATCTCAACGTCCGTATCGCACTAGGAACTCTCTAATGGTCAAGTACTTTTACGTATAGTGGTAGTTATTGAGAACATAAAACCATAGAGGTAAAAAAATTCATAATTGGGTCATGTTTTGTTCCTTTCATGAATACTAATCTTTTCCATGAAAATTCTCCAATAAAGCATAGAGAACGCGTTGGTAATGACTTTGGGAACCTAATTTGGCACATAAAAATTCCCATTCCCAATTTGGGGTAGTATAACCAAAAAACAATGTTCATCCGAACAATTGAATTGAAATTCGTCAAATGCCTGGGAGTCCCAAACTGGGAGATACCTTTCAATCAGGAGCCTTTCCACTACCGATTCCATTCGGTGTACTTGAAAACCGCTCAATCAGAGTACCCTACTTCCATTGATGTTTCTCGACCTAATTCATCTATATTATTATTAGAGTAGGTAGTTGGGGTGTCGGATGTCTCTGTCGTTGGCCATTCGATCGTATTTGTCAACACTTTCTTCTATGATAACAGTGTTACACCATACCGTTTCGTTTTGAGACGACTACGATTACTTACGAGTTAAAGAGGGTATAGTCTAAGTGACTATTGTATCTCGGAAAGCAAGTCATGATCCTACTAAAATCAGGGATCGTCAACAATGCCTTCAATCCAACCATTTCTTCACACCCAAAACAACTTCATCTGCTCAACTGGGAGTCAAAATTCATAACATTTCTTCTTTAGGTTTTCAATAATGAATCGTGGGAATCGAGAGAAAAATTAGGTACCTTCCTAACGTTTACGTTTCAAGGTCCGTAAATTCCAAAAATCTAATTTTAAAAAATCCGTCCGTCCATCGTACGCGGCACTTTTCTTAGTTGTTACGGTTTAAATTTGATGAAACTTCGTATATCAGCTACATTTGGGGTTGAGTTAGGGGTTTTCAAAACGCCCTAGCTCGAAAACTCTTACTTAAAGGGGGTACTGTTTTTCCCCAATTCGACATAGAATTGAATTTTTAGAATCGAACCACCCAGAGCTCTATTATACCAGCCATTCTCACCCATGTCAGGACTGAACTAGCAATAAATCAAAAACAAGATAGTGAATCGCAAAAGACGCCAATTTTATTGACGGAAATTGGCCTCAAATTTCATCTGTTCAAATTTCATCAGATAAAATGCGATCGTTGAAGAATCCAATAGAAAGAATCAAATAATTTCGTAATGAAGGGACCCAAAATTCTCAGATGGCAATGTTATTACTAGCAGGTAGTATTGATGGAAAAGAAGATATTGCTAGTCGGTAGTACATGGGAAAAATATATACAGTAGAATAATAAACCATTGTGTAATAATGTGCAGCGTTTTTTACTAAAGGTCAGTCGTTAATTTTAAATCACCAAGATATTACGCATCGGTAATGCCACTTCATGATTGATGCAATTCTAGATTGAGCAAAACGAATCATCACCATTCGGCTACATAACATTTTCTAATAGCTTCAAACCCAAAAAGATTGGCTTCAAACTAATATTAATGAAGGTGGCTAGATAAAAATCTATCTTCTCAAATTCCACTGATTAATTATATTCATTGAGCATGCGCAACTGTAAAACTACCTTCAGACATAATTTTCTCATTGATTGATAAACTCATAATTTGCTTGGAGGGTGTTAGAACGTTTTGATGACACCTTATGTATCAAATCATCCATTCAATCGTGTAACGAAAACGAGCAAGCTTTGTGCAACATGAACTTGGAAGTCTTATTTGAATCTGCATTAAGCCTATAAAGAAACTTAACGAGCATTAATTTATGAAACCAGAGAGAATAGTAACACTGAAGACAGAATCAAAGACAAAAATTATGAAGAGCCGAAGCCTGAGGGAGAAGAATTTATCATTGCCTCCGAATTGACTTTCCGAGGGGACTTTTCCAAGAAAAACAACTCGGAGACTTAGTGAGTCGCTCATTAATTTCCCGCTAGCCGCCTGATAGTGAAAACTGTTGCTGTACCACGATGTGTACAAATCGATTGAAAAAGGCTGCAAATAGCATTCCAGAAAATTTACTGACCGCAAAAGTCCAACAATTTCTCTCGGCAGTTACAAACATTTACGAGATCGGGTGTGACGAGATGCGAGGACAAATTTATAAATAGATTACCTAGTTCACGATTGAATTATAATTTCGGTTTAGGAATTGTCAATAAGTCTCTCTGGCTATTATCGATTCGGAAGCGATGAAATTCATACGGGACCATCTAGACCCGCTCAAATTTTGATAATGAGGAATTTCACCGAATTCTGTTTGCATTTTTCCTGAATAGTTAATGGTGTGGGATAGATGAAAATCGGGCTGATTTCGGAAAATAAGTCTCCTGTTATTTTTGGGAGACAATCAAAATTTTTGATTTCAAAACTAACCGGGAAAACGGACGTGCAGCGGGAACGCTCGCTGATTGGGCTGTTCGGATCGCCGTCTCCTCCCAGTGTTGCCCATTGGGACGACGAAATAGTGTTTTCTAAGAGAAAAGTTATCAAACAAAAACAGGGGAAACCTAATTTTCCCCATCTTGCTTTTTCTATTTTTTTCTTCAGTTTTTCGATTTCGAACTTTACTGTTTCGTGAAATTTTGCATCTGGGGACTATAGATTTCTCGAACTCAGTGCTTCAAGCGGCCATAAATGAACTATTTCAGGATGACGTCATTTTCCCGGTTTTTTAAACATTCGTATTTTCTACACTGTTTTGTTTATTCGTAAATTAGGAAGTTCGGGCTGAAAGTTTGCCTTAGGGGGTTTTTAGAGGTGCTGAATCCGATTTTGGGGTCAAAAATAGGAAATTCCGACATGGTGAAATTCCTCATTTCATGAGCATATCATCAAGTTTGTATATTTTTGCCGGTCACAGGGCTTCATGAACAAACAGAAAGACATGCCATCGTATAGGCAAGGAGACACACATAGAACCCAATTTTTTCAAGTAAACAAATGTTAATTTGGGAGATTTTATTTTATTTTTCCCATTTTCCACAAGTATAAACAATTACTACCAAAGGTTAGACTCGTTGCCCACTGTGACAAAGGCTGAGGAGAAGTTTGGCTGAAGAAATAGGTGAGCTGTAGCCAGAAATGTAGCAAAGATGCTGGCAACAAAGGGAAATTGGTACGCCGTTTATAGGTATGTCACGGCAGTTCTCAAAATGAAGGAGGGAGACAGGTGATGGGAAGGTACCTAAGGGATTGGATTCCTCCCCACAATCACCCTCTCCCTCAACGGGCGAATAGGTAGGCACCTACAGATAGGCGTGTTAGGAACATATTGTTTAGTAATGCATGCATTTCAGGGTACGTCCCATTGGATAAGTAGTAGCTCTTTCAGTTTCAGAGAGCAGGCCTTCAGCCATAATGGGATTGCCCTGAAGTATTGCATAATGAGTACAATTATGCCGTTCCGGGGCAGTCTATATGTGTAAAGAGATAGGTAGGTGTTCTTGTCAGTCACCATCAGGCAAAATTCGCTAAAAATTGACTTGGAAGCAAAATGAAAAACCCAATAGGTATTGCAGAAATAAATAAAACTAAAACCCGTCGGATATTTGATTACTTTTCGTGAAAAGTGAGGAGAGTAAGTGAAGGTAAATAAAGATAAGCAACAACAGCTAACCCGATACCTACCAAGAATGAACCGAAAAAATGTGATATTACATATCAGACAACCGACAGGCAACCTGCAATAGCAGATAATAATTAGGTAGGTAAGTTTAGTGAGTGACTCATAAGAGTGAAGCGCTGAACATCATACGAAGGTAGGTGAATTGAATCTAATGACAGCAAAAAAGACGATGATTGTATCCTTAATTATTGATAAAAGGTGTAGGTAATTAGGTGGAATGAAAAGCGACTTCCAAATGGAGGGGGGGGGGAGTTTAGCTAACATAACAAACATGATTCTCCTGCAAACATATTTCACACGATGCTCCCAACAGTTGCTCATTTTGTAGAATAGTTAGAAGTTCGTTCCAGTACAGTTGCTGATAAATTTCATAGCAACTCAAACAGCAAAATAGTTTGAAAAGTCGTCAGAAATCGGGAAGAATCCTCAATCACTGTTTCTAATGGATGAAACCAGCAAGTTGATCGTAAATATTATGTTTCTCATCAAAGGGTCACATTCATTTTTGAGTCAAAATATTCATTTTGTCTATGGCAATCTCTTTAGGGAAGCTTAACTGCCCTTCCAAGTTGGTAGGCGTTTTGTAATTACGAAAACTGCTATTTAATTTGTTGGCTCAAAAATGACGAACACAGACAAAATCGAAAACTAGTCTAACCTCAGCGTTGAGTTAAACAAGTCCCAGTCTTCCCATTTGATGACGTAATACAACTATAAACTCGAGTACCTACATCCTGAGAAATCGCATTTCAAAGAAGATTAAGCAGTAAGGATCCATAAATCTGATAATTTATATGAGGAATTTCAAACGACCGGAAAAGGGGTCAATGTGTAAGACTCGATATTGGCCAACCCACCTAATGTTTATGCATCGGGTTCTAGGCGTGCGGGACACACGTAGTACCTCAGCTATTTGTCTAGGATGGCTTGAATCACTCAATACCCTTGGCAATTGACTGTAGCAGATGAGGCGGTTACCTTCAGAGTCACGGTACAGTGGATGGCCCAATTGCTCAGTCAGAGTCATTCCGCAGGCATTTAAAGAGGCGATTCCGTCAAGTCAATCAATCCTACTGCCGTATGTTCCAAACTCAAGGTCGAAAACGAACAATGATGATCAGTTTCTTGAGGAAGGTATGTAACTATCAAGATAATAATAGATATAAGGCAGCCCTCCCATTAGTCTATTTTTTCCGCTTTGATCGCAAACAATCCCTATAAAAAAGACGACTGCTCGTTGAAAATATAAACAATCTCTTTGAATATCCAATAATATGGTTCTTTAATTGGTAGAACCAATTAAACGTTGGTGCTATGGTGACTATTATAACAGGTCACAGTCGATTGAAGAAACTCTGTTACTATCAGCTCAGTGGGTATTAGCAACCGGGCATGCGCGAGCGTGGAAACAGTGGAATGTAGTTACTTACGACCCAACAGAAAATCCAATGCTTCTTCACAATCGAAATAATTTGGAATCCTTTATAATAAAATTTGGAGGATAACCCCCGTCTTCCCGGTCGAATACCAGAATTACAGTCCCCGAAACAACTGTATTTGTTTGCCCCAGACATGAGAGAACCGACAAAAAACCGAATATACGCTCAAAAAACTGAATAGAGTCTGAAAACTGACAGACTTCTACTGACAACAAGAGTAAAAAGCATTCATGCAAACAATAGATCATGGATATGTCCATTGTTGTAGGTGTAATTTGAAAACTAAATTTTTTTCTTAAAAAAACTCCGATCGCACGTAACTTAAGGCAATATTCTACAAAACCTTGCTTCATAGCTACGATATACAGGGTGTCCCAGAAGTTATGGTCCACCCTCCGGCATTTCCGTATTTAATTACGTAATAAAATGGGCCCAACACCATTTTTTTTTTTTTGTAAAGAATTCAGGAAAAATACTTTTGAGCAAAAAAATTGCGCGCAATTGTGCGCAATCGACACTAACTTCGTTTTTTCAAATGAGAACCCCCGTTTTTTATTGCAGATTCAGATTCTACGTCAAATTTCATGAGAAATTCATACCCGAATCGATTTTTTTCATTGCGTGCAACTGGTACTTTTCGCGCGCAAAGTGTCCAGGGTGCGCAAAAGTGAATTTTTTTTTACCCCAAGTGTGGCACTTTTATTAATATTATTTTTGACGCTGAATCACGTGGTGAGGTCCTTTCTTTCGATTTCATCGTTATTTTTCCAAATTTAGAAGGAAAAATTATGTTTTTGGACTTTATTTTCCCTCCCCCTTTCGCGTGACGGGCTGGGGACCGGCTATGGCGGAATTAAAATTAATTCCTCACTTCCAAATTTTAAAAAAATATTGGAAAGTAGGTAGGTACTACTTGACTACTTTGATGTAAAAAAAAAATCAAAAATCTTCTCATCTAAAAACCTTTTAAAAAATCGAAAGTTACTTGTTACTTGTCTGCAGGCAAAACGAGGTAATTTCCAGCAGTTGCTGTGGTTTTTTAATTTCATTATTATTATCTTAGTTTTTTATTAATACTTTTTTTCATAGATTTTGTAACTTTTAGTTTTTTTTTTTTTGAAAATTTTGAGAAGAGAAGCTTTTTGATTTTTTTTTTGTTTACATTAGAGTAGTAAAGTACCTACCTACTCTCCAATATTTTTTTTAATTTAGAAGTGAGGAATTTATTTTTAATCTAGTCAGGTCCCCACCCAGCCCGTATTGCGAAAGGGTGAGGGAAAATAAAGTCCAAAAACACTATTTTTCCTTCTAAATTTGGAAAAATAACGATGAAATCGAAGAAAGGACCTCACCACGTGATTCAGCGTCAAATATAATATTAAAAAAGTGCCACACTTGGGGTAAAAAAAAAATTCACTTTTGCGCACCCTGGTCACTTTGCGCGCGAAAAGTAACAGTTGCACGCAATGAAAAAAATCGATTCGGGTATGAATTTCTCATGAACTTTGACGTAGAATCTGAATCTGAAATAAAAAATGGGGGTTCCCATTTGGAAAAACCAAGTTAGTGTCAATTGCGCACAATTGCGCGCAACTTTTTTGCGCAAAAGTATTTTTCCTGAATTCTTCACACAAAAATATGAAAAATGGCGTTGGGCCCATTTTATTACGTAATAAATACGAAAATGCCGGAGGGTGGACCATGACTTCTGGGACACCCGATATATAGCATTTTCCAGTTGAATTAAACATTTTTCCAAAAGAATTAAACCTTTTTCCAAATGAATTAAACCTTTTTCCAAAATAATTAAACCTTTTTCCGAAACAATTAAACCTTTAGCGGGAAAATAAGGAATTGCAAGTATATGAATCGCGAAACAGTTTAATTATGAATTAGGTTGAATGAATTGCAGATAGTAGATTCTGATGAACTTGATTCACTTTCGATTACAGCTCCGCGCCTTCTCTCAACAACAATAATTGAACCTGAGCTAGAATCGCTAGCACTCATGATCATTCGTTCGAACAGAACCGTAGGTACAGAAGAAAGTGGTATGCGGCTAGGAGAAGCTGTGGTCAAACGACGTAGGGTCATTAAGGAATAGGACGAATACCTACGAATAGACGAATAGACGAGGAATAGACGACGCATACCTACGAAGGAATCCCTTCCAAGTGATATCACTCGGAAGGGATTCAACAGTGGTGTCATCTTCATGCTCACTGACATTTCACTGGTCGCTACGTCGTTTATTTATTTTCTTTTACATCCCCTTCTTTTGAGAGGTTTAATTGTTTCGGAAAAAAGTTTAATTATTTTGGAAAAAAGTTTAATTGTATTGGGGAAAGGTTTAATTCATTTGGGAAAAGGTTTAATTGTTTCGTAAAAAGGTTTAATTCGTTTGGAAAAAGGTTTAATTCTTTTGGAAAAAGGTTTAATTCAACTGGAAAATGCTATAGCTATGATTTTGTTGACTAGTATCCGCATTGCATTTTTTGTGGCAAAGCAAAGTGTCGCGAAAAATTCCTTGACCCCATCCAAAAGATATATTATCCATGTCAAAATTCCAATCGCACTTACAAAACAATTTGACATGGATATGTCCATTGAGCATGAAAATTAAGATAACAAATGTAACGCAATAAATATTTTTTTAGATGAATCTACGAGTCTATTTACCGACAATATTTTCGGTAAGTATACAATCAGGGAAGGGGGGAGGGGGGTATCTCAGGGATTAAAAACCCTAATTTCGAGTGATTACATGAAATTAGAAAAAACTGGGAGTTTATTAATCGGAGAATATTACAGAAACATGTAAATAATAAAGATGAGCTTATTTTGGAGGCGTTGGAGCGAATCTACATCATCCCTACTTGTTGTTGAAGAAAATTTGAAGCCTTTATTTGGACATGAATATGCCTATTTTGTCACAAGTCCTGTCATTTCGCATCTGGAGCCTGTATTTTATCACCAATCATATCATTTCTCATCAGGAGCTTGTATTTTATCCCTCGTAATGGTTCATTTCATATCTTTCATTTGAAATATGTTTTTAAAATCCAAAAGACATAACGATGCCATGATTTTTTTTTTGCATGTTAGTGGTAAACATTTTTAGCTTAAAATTCATCCCAAAACTTGTTAACAAATTTTCCTACATTATCAAACAAGTTAAGATTTTGTTATTTTTGTATGTCTGTGGTCAATTTTTTGCCTCGGGTGAGGTGAAAATTCTATTCAAACTCGGGGCGCTAGAAATGTTATGGCGATTCCCTAATATTATACGAACTAAATGAACATGAAATGAATGTGATACTGTTTTATGCAGATGTAGATTTAAAGTTCTACTTATCATCCAATGGGACCTCCCCCTGAAATGCTTGTACTAAACAATTTGTTTTTTATCACGTGCTTTGTGGCTTTATTATTCACGATGGAATTCAACAACATCGTCAGTTCTGGCACGCCCGTACACACGGTACGGGCTATCTATTCATGTTTGATCGCAATGAAACGTTGGAGACCTTCACACCCTGAAAATGTCAATAAAACGGACCTCGATTTCTTATAGATAAGACGATGACAGATACACGACAGACACGGAACCAAAATCGACCAAAAAGTAACTGTGTCACACGAAAGATACCTTTATTCTTTTTTTACCAGCTACACGAGTTCAAAACTACCTTACATTTGATAGTGATGAAGTGAAAACGTCAACGTAACCGGAAACAACTTCTGAATCGATGTTTTGCTATCTATGGAACTATCAATGATCTAGAAATCAAAAGGAGTTTTAATTGCGTCAACCCATCAAAATTATGCACCAACTTGACCGTTTTAATTTTACTGGGTATACGTTTGAGCAATACTGCACAAAAAATTACCACGCTGAATCAGGTCCAGTTAAGTCAAGGTCATTGCTCAAGTTTTACCTAAATTGTAGAGAAAAGGGGCTCGCCCAGTCCCAAAACTTTAAAAACGGTACCAATGTGAAAATACCCATAAACATGCAGCATGAATTAATGAGCGAATTTTCAAAGAAATCATACAGCTGAAGGTGTGGTTAAGAAAAGGAACAATGGTGTTGCAATTTCTTTTAGAAAGTTTCTTTTTTTACACGATTCTTGGTTTTTTTCGATTTTTATTATAGCATACCAACATACTGTATGCACCGGGTATGCTTTGAAGATGTTAGGAGTCCATATTCACGTTATACTCGTCTCCACAAACTCATAGAGTACCCACACGGCTACTGCATTTATGGGTACAACAAATATACGCACGTATTCATTGTATAATATACAAGCAAATTTTCAAGGAAAATGAAAAACAAATGCGTTTTTCAAAAATAAAAATTGCCCAAAATTAAGAAAATTATGTATTTATTTATATATTATATAACTAAATACATAATTTTTGAAAAACGCATTTTTTTCATTTTCCTTGAAAATTTGCAAAAAAAAATTCCCAAAATTAAGAAAATTATGTATTTATTTATATATTATATAAATAAATACATAATTTTCTTAATTTTGGCCAATTTTCAAAAACGCATTTTTTTTTTCATTTTCCTTGAAAATTTGCTAAAACTATGCCTCAACCAAAGATTTACAACATCCTGAACTATTTATATTTTACAGAGACGCAGCAGGGACCAGAGTTGATGTACAAATGCGCGCATAAGTACTTCAGGGTCGGGAACAACTGCTACCATCTAAGTGCAGAGAAAGTAACGTGGAGAGAAGCTATATTCAAATGCAATGATTTGCAAGGGCAGCTCGCCGTTTTGGATTCGAAATTGGAGGACCAAAAGTTGAGGAAATACCTCAACAGACATAAGCCAGGTGAGTTCAGAAGTGAGTTAATTCCCTTGCAAAGAGATTGTTAATTAAAGTTCGATTACAAAAGGGTAATATTTGTTTTGAAAAAAAAAACCGCTGCAAATTATTACACAGTGGTTTATTATTTTTTATTTTTCTATACAGGGTGTAAGCCTAACTGGTCTGCCATACGGTACCAGTCGATTCTACAACTAATTTGCAACAAAAAATGTCCCTTAGCAATTTTCGTTTAAACCCTTCGTTTTCGAGTTATTTTAACTTTAAACTTTTTTTTCGTGATTTTGACCTTATGTCATTAAATCGGTCATAACTCCTTTAATTTGCTGTGTAAATTACAATTTGAGGATGCCGTTGGAAAGAGCATTAAATTTCCTATCGGATAGATGCCTCAACTTTTTTTTGAGTCAAGGATTAAAACATGAAAAAGTCCTCTAAAAAAAGAATTTTACGTAATTTTGGAAACCTCGCATTTTTTCAATCTCAAATTGAACTACGAGAACCCATACTTTTTCAAGATGCAAGAACAGTGAAAACTGCGCCAGAATTTCAGCTTTCCAATGGTATAATCAAAACATATTCTACAACCGTATTTAGGGGAGAAATTCGTGTTTGAACGCGGAAAAACGTGCATTTTTTCAACGAAATCAGCGCTCTGGCCTTCTGTTTCCGTAGGCCTCGCGGTCTACTGCGGCGCTCACCCACCCACTCCCATCGTCAGACCCCTCAGATCGACTAGGCGGATCGCCGATTTCGTTGAAAAAATGCACGTTTTTCCGCGTTCAAACACAAATTTCTCCCCTAAACACTGTTGTAGAATATGTTTTGATTATACCATTGGAAAGCTGAGATTTCGGCGCAGTTTTCACTGTTCTTGCATCTTGAAAAAGCATGGGTTCTCGTAGTTCAATTTGGGGTTGAAAAAATGCGAGGTTTCCAAAATTACGTAAAATTTTCTGTTTAGAGGACGTTTTCATGTTTCAAACCTTGACTCATAAAGATGTTAAGGCATCTGTCCGATAGGAAATTTAATGCTCTTTCCAACGGTATCCTCAAATTGTAATTTACACAGCAAATTAAAGGAGTTATGACCGATTTAATGACATAAGGTCAAAATCACGAAAAAAAAGTTTAAAGTTGAAATAACTCGAAAACGAAGGGTTTAAACGAAAATTGCTAAGGGACATTTTTTGTTGCAAATTAGTTGTAGAATCGACTGGTACCGTATGGCAGACCAGTTAGGCTTACACCCTGTATAGATCACTCGTCTGCAAAGCCACCAACCATCCAACAGGAAGAAAAACATCAATCGAATTTCGGTCAGCTTTAATTTGAACGGAGATTAGGCCTCTTTTGCGATTCACACTCGTGTTTCTGATTTATCGTACGTCCAAACTTTAAATTCTCGTAGTGAGCGAACGGTTTGTCCTACAGAGCTCCGGGTGGTCTCAAAAATTTTTTAAAATTCTATAGAATCTTAAATTGAAGGAAAAACAATACCTTTATATCAAAATTTTTTGAGTCAGGGCGTTTTCAAAATTTCAAAATTCATTTTGGAACCCTACAAGTGACCTACATGAACCAAAATCTTCGGGGCACAACTAGACCCCAAATGGAGCCTACATACCAAATTTCATAAAAATCGGTCAATGCTAAGTGGCAAAAGTGCCGCGTACGGCGTACGGACGGCCAAATTTTTATTCGATTTTTGGATTCTACGTACCTTGAAACGTAAACCATCAAATTTTGAGGGGGTGTTAAAATTTTTATTTTCTTGGTCGATTCCAAAGGTTCATTATTGAAAATTATAAACCAAAACGGGTCAAACTGATCTTGACTTTACACCCAAGGACAGCTGGCTAGGCGTATCGTAGGTACCTAAATATTGGTCATTATCGAGACATCACAATCCACCGAAAACCTGAAGACCGTCAAACAGTGGATCAGAGCTATCAGGTTACTCTCCTTCGAATTCTTCACCATGAAGGTTATGATATTGCTGATAGCCATCCCTACGAAAGACGTAAGAATACTTCTAGGTTATATTATACTTCTTCAATATCACCCGAAGAAGATGAGCAAACTAACAACGTTTAAGGACTGCATTTCAGTTCCCTTTTATCCTCAATACAGTTTAGCCATAACAGGGGTAGTACTACCAGTAGGTACTACCAGTAGGTACCCACATTTTGGTCTTTCACCAGACATCAGAACCAACATGCCGAAAACCTCGATGTAACTCTGTTCGTACCCATCCCCAAAAATTAGTAGTAGTAGTTATTCAATAGATACCAACATGGCCCACCCAACTCCGAATTAAATGTTAACAACGTGCTAAACTGGCGTAGGTTCCAAATGTTAGTAATTTGGCCAAGTAGTTTATGGCTTTCACCCTAATATCCAATGGAAATAACTGGTTATTCCACTTGTGGACATTACGCTTTTTAGGCTAATGGTCGTTTAAAATCCGCCGAGTAGAACTTAATAGTCCATTGAATGGTAATTTTCGTATATTGAAATCTCGGTCTCAGAAAGATCTTTAAGAATCATTGGAAAGATTGGGAGACTTGGAAGATGTCGTTTGATTTCACTGTTTTTTTTTCAATAAGCGGTTCAACAAATAATAATGAAATAAATAAATTATTTATTTCTAGAACTAAGCCTCCAGCACTGTAGTTCACATTACCTAGTCCAAATTATTTATAGTTGTTTGTAGATCTCCCGTTACCAACAAACACGTTCTCGATTCTTTGTGCGTACGTACAATGAATGTTCATTTTCTATTGTGTTGGGATGAATGGATTATTGGGAACGAAAGCTGAGATTTCTATTCGGTTGTTTTCTTTGAATAGTGCTTTGTTACGCACTCATCGGTCCTGACTACGGACTGCCTACCAACCCGTAATTTGGGAAGATGACGAACTGATTCGCAGAATTTCAGAGTGCACTTTTTTTTGCATTTCGAAACAATCGAGACAAACTTGTATACCAAGCACACAACTTATGGCTTTTTCAAGGCCCCAAATAGGAGTATCACGCGGGTAATCTTTCCGGAACCGGTAACAACCAAACGGCTAAACAGATATATCAATATATTGACCAACTTTGGCTTGTGTGTTCAGCATGCTCTCCGGAAGATAATAGGCTATTTCATAACACTGAGCTCAAATTTTAAACGACTGGGCCGATTTTGGTTTATTATTTTCAATAATGAACCTTTGGAATCGACCAAGAAAAAAAAAATTCAACCCCCCCCCCCCCCTCAAAATTTGTTGGTTTACGTTTCAAGGTACGTAGAATCCAAAAATCGAATAAAAATTTGGCCGTCAGTCAGCATTGACAAATTTTGATGAAATTTGGTATGTAGGCTCCATTTGGGGTCTAGTTGTGCCCCGAAGATTTTGGTTGATGTAGGTCACTTCTAAGGGTTGAAATTTTGAAAACGCCCTAACTCAAAATATTGTTATATAAAGGTATTGTTTTTCCATCAATTTAAGATAGTATTAGGACAAACCGTTCTCTCCCTACGAGAATTTGAGGGTTGGACTTACGATAAATCAGAAACACGAGAGTGAATCGCAAAAGAGGCCTAATCTTCGTTCAAATTTTAGCTGACCGAAATGCGATCGATGTTTTTCTTCAATTTTGTTGGAGGCAACAATGGCAAAGCCGTGTTCTTTGCAGAAGAGTGATTTGCAGCGTTTTATGGGAATATCTGCATCCTGCTCATAGCCATCTTTAATCGGGGATCCCGACGTCAAAATCAATTTCTACTCGTGCGTAGCCCAAGGATTTGTTTATTCGTTTTACGGAACCGATATCTTCCTCAAAGCTCATTCGATGTAATGTTTCATATTCCTAAGTAATTTTGCACGCTGAACCCGATGGTGATACTTCCAAATAATTCAGACTGCTAGAAAGTGGCTTTATTCTAAGAAAACCTTCATTTATCGTACTACATAAAATATGCATTACTCGTAGATACGGTTGTGAGGATAAAGTAACACCTTTCTACTCAATAAAAACATCATCTTATCTGTGTCATGTTAAAGTTCTATCTTATGAGACACAAAAAACATTAAATGTTTTTTTAAATTTTTTTAAATGTTGAACTTTCGGCAAATCCATTACGTTTCGACAACTACTGGAGTCCTTGTCCACCTTCATTCCTTCTACAATGTTCAATAAAGTGTTTTTTCTCTCTCTTTCAAAAAAAAATGTTCTTGTCTGCTAAACCTAAATTTTAGGTTTAGCAGACAAGAACATTTTTTTTTGAAAGAGAGAGAAAAAACACTTTATTGAACATTGTAGAAGGAATGAAGGTGGACAAGGACTCCAGTAGTTGTCGAAACGTAATGGATTTGCCGAAAGTTCTAAGTTCTTCCGTTATTTCTTCGAAAAATCCAGTTTCAACCACCGTTGGATTCAGCGTGAAAAATTACCTCGTATATATACCAAACTCGTCAGGTCGAGGGTGACCATACACCACTCGATTTTCCAGTATTTTATAGGATTTTGATTTTCGAGTACTACGTGCGACATTGTGCGCAGTTGAGAGCAACTTCCAGACGGATGGACAGATTTTTTAGGAAATTTCATTACTAGAGTTCTTAATTCCTATAATTTAGATGTTCAAAGTGGAAGTAACACGGTAAATAATCTAGTACTTACAAAAAAAACTTAACTTTGCTTAATAAGCACAAAACTAACAAAAAATAATCATTTTGAGGAAAATAGTATGATTTTTGTAACAGGAATATCTTTGTTATGATCTTTGTGTTTGGTAGGGAGTTATTCATTTTCTTTTAGAATAACCCAATTTGAAAAGGTCAAGCCCAGACAAGCCCATCTTTTCTCAGATTATAATAACGAACTTCTTTGGCTTGTCTAGATAAGAACGAACGATGGACAGCCGGTTTCTACGACGCGAACAATCAGGTCTGGAGGTGGGCGTACAAAGGAGATCCATTCAAGTACCAAGGATTTTCTAGACAGAGACGGAAAGGAAATGCTTGGAAATGCACAGTCATGGACTACTATCTACTATACAGGTATTTTACGCTACTCGACCCTGCAGCTCGAGTAGTATTAGTTGGAGTAGTTTTTTTCCAAAATGTACGCAGGTCATACCACTGAGTATACATTTTCTAGGATGTATCTCTGCGTGAATCTCTACTTTCTCACATAAATCCATACTTTGACGAACCAAGGTGATTACCATACTCGAGAATACCTTTACTATATAGATGTGTTTTCAGTTAGTTTCTTAACTACATTAATAATATTGTAATACTATACTGACAGGTGGAACTCGAGGAGCTGCTTGCAGAAGAAGCGGTACATTTGCGAGCGTCCGATGGAAATCATCAAATCGAACAAAGGGGCTGTGTCATCCAACGTTGTTAAGAAAATGGGCAAACAAAAACTACGAATATTGAAACGACGAAAACACGCGAAGAAAAAGCAAACAATATCGAACAACGTGATATTGGAACAATAGGATAGGATTAATTTTAAAAATTATAATCTCAGCAAACACAATTAATTGTTTCCCCAGCTTAAGGCAATAAACGTTCCGTATCTACCGCACTATAATAAATAATAGAGAACAAACGTAAGTTGGTGCCATATTATTTTAATAGTAGATGGGTGCAATATAGCCTAGTGAAGTGTTAGGTACCAGATGTAGGTGAAAATACAAAATTACAGCTTATCCACTGTCACACATAGAATACAACAAAATTCAACCGATAGAAGTAGGTAACAGTAATTTTGATTATTGTAAAATAATTTCTGGTCCCCGATGGGGAAAGACCATTCAAATCACTTCCTCCTCTTTGGATCTTTGCTCCTACATCAGATTCGGATCACTAGGGCCTCCCTGATCTGATACATTTACTAATGGACTGGTTGAAGTAAGTATTGTTTTTCTTTCCTGAGAGCACTGAGCACCCAAGTCACTAATCTATCATTGATACATGAAGTATCAGTGCATAGAAATCCAAAAAACGACTACTAGGTTTTTATAACAACCGAAGACAATAACCGGTAGTATTCAAAACCTGCCGTGGAAGTTAGCGAAATTGTAAGCTTAGATATCGCAGGGGGCCTATAAGCTAAAACATTGAACCCTGAGAATTTCATTCAAATCGGACCAGAATTTCGTTTAGTAATGATCTAAAGTTAGCAGTAGGAACGAATGTTTTCATTGGGAGTTAGCATAGCCCAGTTGGGAATTATAGGTAACTTCGTGACAGAGAGTAGAAATGTACGTACCATAAACCAACAACTCAGTTGTGTTTTTCTTTTAGAAAGTATAGAAATTTGACTAGATTGACGAGAAACGGATGTACTCAATATTCATTCCTTTAAAAAATTAATTTTTATCTTTTTTCTTGTGTTTTGTAAATAATACTTAATACCGAGGTACTCTTTTTACTCAACTAGAGGTACTTTTTAAAGTGTTCATTAACATTAATTAACAAATAGAAATAGTTATCTCTTCAGTATGATTATAACACTTGTATTTAAGGATTATATGAAAGCATTATTGATGTTCTTTTCGGGCTTTATTATATTTTGATACACCAGGAGGCATGATACATTTAGAACTGTCCCTAGAGTCAAGTTGTAGAACCTTTGAGAAGAAATTGTAACGATCAACATTATTTAAATGCCTATATACGTCACACGGGGACTTGCTGCAACTTCTACAGCCATTAAAATTACTAATAACATTGTTCGATTTTTATTGAAGATACTTTATTCCTCAAAGAAATAAAGGTAAGCACTGCAAATAGTAGGTTCGATCCAGTTGGACAGCAGTTAGCCTCAGTCTTCAGCCATTTAAATCCCCATTTAAAATTTATTGACAATTCAACGATAGTGTTGGAACGCTATTGCTGTTCAAGTTCAGATTGATTGTTCTCTTCACTTCTCGGACTATCAAGATGAAAATCCACTGAATATGGATTCAGCATATTCATTAGAGCAGCGTGAGTGAATGAGCGAATTTTCAAAGAAAGATTTAAACTGACCGTCAACCATTTGTGACTTTAATAATTTTTTTTACTTCATGAATACTTTTTTGGTTAATTATTTTCAATAATGAACCTTTGGAATCGACCAAGAAAAACAAAATTTTAACACCCCCTCAAAATTTGATGGTTTACGTTTCAAGGTACGTAGAATCCAAAAATCGAATAAAAATTTGGCCGTCCGTCCGCCGTACGCGGCACTTTTGCCACTTAGCATTGACCGATTTTGATGAAATTTGGTATGTAGGCTCTATTTGGGGTCTAGTTGTGCCCCGAAGATTTTGGTTGATGTAGGTCACTTCTAAGGGTTCCAAAATCAATTTTGAAATTTTGAAAACGCCCTAGCTCAAAACATTTTGATATAAAGGTATTGTTTTTCCTTCAATTTAAGATTCTATAGAATTTTTAGAGACCACCCGGAGCTCTGTAGGACAAACCGTTCGCTCACTACGAGAATTTAAAGTTTGGACGTACGATAAATCAGAAACACGAGTGTGAATCGCAAAAGAGGCCTAATCTCCGTTCAAATTAAAGCTGACCGAAATGCGGTCGATGTTTTTCTTCATGTTGGATGGTTGGTGGCTTTGCAGACGAGTGATCTATATAGAAAAATAAAAAATAATAAACCATTGTGTAATAATTTGCAGCGTTATACTTTAGGATATTTCACACTGATTCCGAATTTATCACAAGATTAACAAACCTTGGCATAAACAATAAGGAAATCAACATCTTTTGCGGTAGCCGAGCAAGCATAAAAGTCCTCCTGAATCCCTTCACTGCTTCAAAAATGGTGTGGAAAACTTGAGGGCGAACAGGGGGGGAAATGGGGTGGTTTCCCAAACCACCTATTTTTGGGAAATAATAAAATTTCCATAAAATGGATACTCGGACATAACAATCAGCCCGGGAACGAGCATGCCAATACCCAGGCTAAATAGAGTTCAAGAATAAAATTCATTGGACCCTCACCAGTAATTGCCATTTCGAAGAACACTTGTAAAAAAAGGTTTAAAGATGGGAATCCCAAGACATCAATACACTCTGGAAAGAAATCGATATTTATTTTTATTATTTTTTTTTTCGAACTCCCCTCAAAGACAAATTGTCTTTGGTGACGGAGGGGGCACGCCATAAATAAAAACAAAAAAAATAAATCAAATATAATGGGGAGGACGCCCAGGACTCACCCGACGCCGGCCCTAGGGATGAGGGATGATGAGGAAGGTGGGGGTGGGAGAGAGGGATGAAGGGAAGTGCCTCTATAAAATGACCACCAGTTTAAATATGAGCCGAGCAGTACGCGGCGGGTGACACCACGGAGTACACCTACTGAGATGCCCAACTCGCGCAACTCCGTGGCACTTTTCCCGCACCACACTCCGCGCCACGACAAGGTCGCAGCCATCACCCTGATGTTGATGGGTGCCACTCCTTTTAGCTCTGACACTGCTTGCCGTAAATCATCTCTATCATACTTTCCTATCTTAGCCCGCCAGGTCTGCTCCATGTCCATGCTGCCATTAACAACCTGGACATCCAGGATAATGCAAGACCTGTCGGGCTTAACGGCAACAATGTCAGGCTTCTTGCCCTGGTCACTTGGCATGTGGTATAATCTCTCCCTTTCAACGTCCCAGCCGCTGGATGACAAGGCACCTGCTATCTGCTTGGCGACCGCATCATGACGTAGGATGCGGCCCCCATGAGTTCGTGGACACAGGCATACCACAATGTTTATCACCTCATTTGATCCCAAACAGACCTTATGACTGACATCTAGAAGCCGCAACACTAGCAGGCTAATGATAGGCATTCTAACAGGGCATTGCAACTTCTGCAGATATATTCTAAATATTATGGATAATCGTATCCTATGCCGATGCGAACGCTTCTGGAGATCCAGAACCATTTGGTCACATCGCGGACGGGCATCATTGCGTGAAATTTCGTGTAAAAAAATTTACTGATCTCAGCAAAAGATTTACTGACTCTGATATCGGGGAAGCCGGTAGAATCTTCTTTTAGGATAAAGGGGCCTCAAAAGAGGGAGAATATAAGCCATCAGAGCCTGAAACTCTTTTCCAATGGCCTGGCCTGGGGTTGCCCAGGCAGTGAGTGAGCGAGTGATCCCAATAGGAAATTTTTGGGACAGACAAACTGGATTTCGGTGAGTCGAAATGAATTATTGTAGGTACATCAGTTTTAAAATGAAAAGGTTATTCTTTGAGGTTTCAGATGGGAGAGGTTTCCCATTCAACAGCATCTAACCAAGTTCCTTGGAGTTGCCAACTTCTGTCCGACAGCTGTTCAACTGCAGTCCCCTTTGCCTCAACAAACTATGATCGAAATCGACCGCTTCACCGTCTTCCCCGAAGTGCCAATCTCTTTTTGACTTTTTATCCCCAGTTCGATTTCTTTTTCTCTCCCCTCTCATCGCTCAAGACTTTATTTTCAAACTCCCAAGTTTCATTTCAGTAGTTTTCATTTTCATTTCCCCCTCCCCCTTTTGTTTTTCTTTTCTCTTTAAATCTTTCATCATTTATTCCCGCATTTATATCAGTTAGATTCACGTTCCCTTGTGTAGAATGACGTATTATTTTTAAAATGTAATTGGGCTTGCCTGTATTAAATAAATGAATAAATAAATAAACCGAATTCACCTCATGGAACAGCTGTTGACTAGCCTTCGGACGACTTGTCATGGAACAACGGTTACAACGCCGGTAGGGATGACATATCGAATGAAATATATCGATATACTGATCAAACGATACATCGCCAATGGGATATCGATACCTACTATATATCGGATAAAATATATCGATATTTCGATACATTGGAAGATCTAATTTGGAAAATCTTGTTGAAGTAGATACGTGAGTTAAAACGTTTTAAGCTATACAAACATCATTTTGGAAGAAATTTATCGATGTACTCGACATATCGGAAGATTTACAACGAAAAAATCTTTGAAGTTAGTATTTAACCCTCTCAAAATGCTGAAAATTAGATTTCTTCAATGAGGAAATCTTTCCCTGTGACGTCATACAGCTCATGTAACCATGAGCCGAGTATCCATGACACATGCTGTATTATTGCATTCGTCTACAAAGCATAATGTATTTTGTTTCTGAATATTTTCTATTATGAAAATATTCTTACATTTTAATGTTCCCATTCGCATAACATGTTCTTGCTTATAAGCTTTGAAATTGTGTAACTTCAATGCTGATTACTTTAAGCCGAATCATGTAGCTGGTAACATTGTGCGCGGTTCTCAGTTGTTTTCAGCTGGAACTCGCTTGGTTCTTTTGTTTTAGACGCTCGCCGCACTTCGCTTTCGGCTCTTGTGTGAATAGCTTGATCCGTGTCTTACAAACTGCTTTCTTTGCTTTGCATTTTCCAATCTTGTTTCGAGTCATTCAATATCTTATTGAATTAACTATTATCAGTTTAGAATCATATTCGAGTCATTCAATATTCATTGAATAAACTAATCAAATTCAAATCACTGTTTTGTCTACATATTTTCGATTCCCCATCTCCAGACCTTCGTTTCAACGGTGAGTTCGTTTCATAATATATGCTATGCATGATAAATATGGTTATTAGTGTTTGCACCTTACTTAAACTCAGGTCTCTTGGTTAAATTTGGTGAATCTTAATATTCAGAGCATCACTCGTTGAAGCTTACAGCCGATACAAAAGTATCATGGTATACGTTACAAGGTATGTAGGGATGGCAAATCGAGTGAAAAATATCGGAAGATCTACTTGAAAAATCTTATTGAAGTAGGTAAGTATTTAACCTGGTTTAAAAAGTTACTGGTATGAATTATCAAAATTATCATACGTAGTTGTAAAATTGCGAAAATGTCATAATTGTCAGAGCACTAGGTAAGTAGCAAAGGGTTTTTGGGGTTGCAAATTTGGGGATAAACTACTCTCAGGGGTCCTAACAACATAGTATAAAAAATCATAGATGCCTACCCTCGCCATAGCAATGTTTCATTAATTTTTAAATCGCTTCAACTCGTATAAGTATTGGTATTAGGCCGTTTTAATCTGTACACGCCTCCACTACTTTTGGCTCGTCAAATAATTGAGACTTGAGTGCCACTAGTGTAAACCATCATGTTTGAGCTGAAGTCAGTAATCTGAAATCAACCCATCACGTAGGTACCTACAAAATTTGGAATAAAATTACTTGAGGTTTTTACAGGTTCAGGCGTACCTTCTCATCTATCCATTTTAATATTTAATTTTTCTTGTTGAAAACAAGTCTCGATATATCGGTAAATATTTCGATATTGACCGATAATATCGGTTCTCTATATCGATATATCAAACCTAATATATCGATATATTGTTGGCATCCCTAAGCGCCGGTCGCTTTTCATTTGACGGCAGTTGAAGGAACGTTTGTCATGGAAAGAACCTAGAAATATTTACAAACCAAACAAGTTGAAGATGGTTTCAACTTATAAACAACTAACAACAAACAACACATAGAAATCAAAACCTCAGTTCAATTCATACTTATGTTCTGGCACTTACCTTGATATATGTGCACAGTCCATCACCTTTCAGCGTACTGGAGCCACGCTCGGTGTACAGTTTGATTTTCATATTTCCAGTGTCCAAATCCTTCATTACAAGACCACATTTCTGCATAAGGTCCACGAATTCCTGATCAGTGATATCCAACGGTAAGTTGCTCACGTACACTTTGGTATTGTTTTTTTCATCAATGTCAAACCACGCTGAAAAAATACAAATATAAGGTAATTCTTATAAAAACCAAACCATTTTTTGCATCATTTAGCTTTGTTAATTGGAGTTTTCCGGCAAGATGAATACATTTCAAAATGAAGCAATCAGCAATACGTAACATAAATTATTAACACTTCTTCTTCTTCTTCTTCTTCAAGTGCCCTGCCCTCGAAGGACGTTGGCAATCAGTAGCGAGACCTGGTCCATTTTTTTCAACGAAATGGATTATTAACACAAGCACTTCTAACTTACTCGGGGGGTCAGGTTGTTTCCTTTTGACACCTTGGAGTTTCTCAGGAACGCTCGGTTTCTCAGGTTCTAGTTCCGCTTTTGCTTCCACTTTTCCTTCGGTAGTTTCCTTCTCTTCCTGGACTGTGGAGCTATCAGTAAAGCCATAGTTCATTTGGTACTGAGCAAGAAAGTCATCATCCACCTGTGAATCGAATTTATAGTAAGTTTTCTCGTAAGTCAGGAGTACTGATTTACAAACCCTGTGCAGTATGAATTATTTTGTCAATGAATATACCTAGGTACAGGGAAAATCGTTCATAGACGTTAGTCGTCGGTGATTCAATTACTTATTAATTAATTAATTGCCCCAGAAACTGGTCACGAGATTCTGATGAACCATTCAAAACCCCATATTTTGTTCAGAATTCGTTGTGAATCTCATCTTCATCATCAAAAGCGGTTCCACTATATTATATTATTAGAAGCACCGGTCACTTGCGAGAAAGCTATGTTATAATCCCTAAATAACTTGGAAGACGATTTAATTTTCTCAAGGTTCAATAGAAAATTTGCAGTCAATAGGAAATAAATTGAAATTTCCTCTTGGAATCTTCGACATAGGTATGCGTTTAGAGGAGCACTCTGCTGATTTAGAGGAACGTCATTTTATGATTTTATATTATAAGTTATTTCACCCTGTTTTCGATCTTCCTTGATCGATTGAGAATTCGGCTGATAAAAATCCATTAATGGGCCATTTTGACGGGTATTCTATGTTTATTATTTTCAATAATAAATTATTATTTTTGATTAAAATTATTATTTTAATTGGATCAATTTAATTAATTTAATTGAAATAATTTTAATTTTGAAATTAGTATTAATTATTATTTCTTATTAAAATCATTATTTTTAATAATAAACCTTCGGAATTGAACAAGAAAAAAATGTCAACCTCCCCATAAAATTGGTTGGTTTACGTTTCACGGAATCTGAAAATCTAATAAAAAATTTTCCGTCCGTCCGTCGTACTCTCCTTAGTTACCAGGGGCCGATTTTGATTAAATTTGGTACATGGGCCCCATTTGGGGGGTCTAGTTGTGCCCTGAAGGTTGAGTCAGTCACTTCTAAGGGGTGAAAAATAAGGGCTGACATTTTCGAAACGCCCTAGCCCAAAAACTCTCGATAAACAGAGGAATAGTTATTCACTTTTCCATTCTTTGGAGGGTCGTCTACAACTCAAGGTGATAAGTTGGTTGATCGGAAAGGTTAATCTTTCTCTCGGGAGATTATTTTGTGAACATTTGTACGATTTCCAAAGCCAGAAAATATTCATAGTTGAGAGTTAACTTGTATAAATTACTTGTAATCATTTGTTTGTGTCATTTCTGACGAAAATAGGGGTCAGCTGTGACCGAGCGAGCTACGGCATGTGTCTCTGGAGACGGGACTCGAGCCGGGTGCAGGGGCCGTGAGTTCGAGGCCCGCCTCTGCTGCATATTTTCGGGCGAGTCGGTCGCAGTTCCCCCTCGTCCCAACCCAGGGCGGTGAGGCCAATGGGAAGCCATGAGCGAAATCATCAGAACAAATTCTGATCTTCCCTTAGGAAGACAGCTGATGACGTCCGCGACGCCAGGAATGGCAGTCGGACAAAAATCCAACCAGAAATGGTTGTTTACTTTTTTTTCCAAAGCCAGAAAATAACTTCAGGTTTTTGGAATTACACTCAGCTAAATCTGCGATTTTACTCGTAGTGTTAGTGATGATTCTCAATGCCCTGAGATAGATACCATCCCTCATTCATCAATTTATCGGATAACAGATTTATGATAATGTAGAGCGATCCAAAGCAAAATTTGGAGGCGTCTCAACTTTTTACTAGGTAGGTAGATTCCTGTGCCTCACCTTCGGGAACCAGGCATTCTTCTCAGTATCCCAAACGTAGACAGTCCCATCCTTAGGATCAGTGTATGTGCGGTGGTCGCCATCCATTCCGTAAATCCCATCGCTCATATCCTGCCGAGCTACGTTCTTCTTGACCTCCCTGTCCACGGTATCGTCGTCTTCATCGAATTCCTCGATGTCATCATTCTCATTTACCTTCCGAGTTGCAGCCTCGGTCACATCCCAATTGTTTGTTCCTGTGTTCCATTTGTATCTGACGCCTAAAAACGAAAAAAAAGATGATATAGGAACGCAGATGATATGGTTTTTGGTTGTAATTGAATGATTTAAATTAGCAAGGGGCGTATAAAGAAGTATAGCCCGTCGGTACAGCTGTACTGAGACTATGCAACCTTGTATTGCAATGCATCAATGAATTCCATCTAGTGGCAACAACCTACCAAGAACTGATACACTCCTGTCAATAAGCAAATAGTAAGAGCTCGTCCAGGAAGTAACGGACAGAACTGTCTCCATCAAACTAATGATTACGTAAACATCAAGACGAACATGTGTATACGTCATTGTCGTCTAGTCCAGTACCAACTTGATTGTTGAAAGGATCTGACACTAGAATGTCTTTTCTGAAGAGTCATCATAATTCTAGTAGGTAACAGGTATCATTATATGAAGATGATCTTACCGGAATTGCTATCAGTGTAATAATAACATCCATTCTTCACTTCGTAATTTTTGCTCAAGTCCTCCACAGGTGCCCACTGCTTGGATGTTTCATTCCACTCCAATTTGGTACCAGTATTTGGATCTAAGAACACAGAAAAACCACTATTACCTACTTACATAAATTGATAATTAATTAATTTATTATAAATTGATAAACCAACGTCTATCTTCACTAACAATCCACATGCCTTGTGTTATGTTTGCGTGTCGTCGAGTGAAGGAGATGACTTTCTCGATGCGGCGTTTGTGTTTTCTTTAACCCCTGCTCAACGAAGAGAGAATGGTCCCTAAGGTAGTGACTTGCACTGTCGCATCGGCGGCTTATTAGCCCTACTGGCATGGAACATAGGCTAGCCTGGCAACCCCGGCGTTTCATCAGAAACCGACCGTCAGGAGGTGGGATATTTACCTGGTGAGCCTAGTACAGGGTGCGGCAGAAGTAATCACTCGGTTTTGACAGGCTATAAAAAAAAAGTACTCAATGTATTTGAAAAAATCTTTTTTTATTAGAATCAGTATACAATCCCATTTTTTTCGTTAGGTTTTAAAAATTACTTCAGCAAGATGGCGGCCTTCAGCTGCAATACACTGATTTAGTCGATTTCTGAAGCTTTTGACTGCTTTCTGGCACATCTGAGGTGTTATCGCCCTGATTTCTTCTCTGATTGGGTCGTTGAGGTCTTCGAGAGAGTGAGGACGGTGTTTAAAAACTTTTTCCTTGAGGTAGCCCCACAGGAAAAAGTCACAAATCAGGTGAGCGAGCGGGCCACTGGACGTCGCCTCTCAGGGAGACCAGGCACGCGGGAAACATTTGTCGCAATTTGACAATGGAAACACGGGCTGTGGCCCCGTCTTGTTGAAACCAGATGTCTCCCAGAAGTGTTTCCTCACTTAATTCCTCCAGTTGAGGTTCAAAAACCGTTTCCAGCATCGAAACAGCGGGCAGCATTCACCGTCACAGTGTGACCCTCCTCCTCAAAGAAATGAGGGCCAATGACTCCCAATTGTGAAACTGCACACCACACGGTCACTTTAGGTGAGTGGAGAGGTTTCTCGTGAAGTTGTCTTGGGTTTTCACCGGCCCAGTAGCGGAAATTTTGCTTATCAACAGCTCCACTAAGATGGAAGTGGGCCTCGTCGCTACTGAAAAAAGTTGACGTTGCTGGGATTCGGTCAAGCATTTCTTGACAGCAATTCACACGGTTTTGGTAGTCACGGAGAAGCAGTTCTTGCACTATCATGATCTTGTATGGGTGGAAGAACAAATCTTCGTGCAAAATTCGCCTTACAGATCGATCAGACATTCCCAAAGCCACTGCATGTCTGCGAGCAGAGCGTTGTGGAGACTGTTCAATAGCAACTCTTACCCTGGCCACATTCTCAGGTGTTCTTGATAATGAAGGTCTTCCAGGTTTTCTCAGTCTCTGTGGTACCCGTAGATGCCATGGCATCAGCCCAACGATGGATAGCTTGACCGATAGGGACACTTTGACCACCTCAGATGTGCCAGAAAGCGGTCAGAAGCTTCAGAAATCGACTAAATCAGTGTATTGCAGCTGAAGGCCACCATCTTGCTGTAGTCATTTTTAAAACCTAACGAAAAAAATGGGATTGTATACTGATTCTAATAAAAAAGATTTTTTCAAATACGTTGAGTACTTTTCTTTATAGCCTGTCAAAACCGAGTGATTACTTCTGCGGCACCCTGTACTTCGAG